>JAIOJX010000004.1:211549568-211632068 GCA_022376925.1 Tragulus kanchil
ATAACATGAATATATCTTTGGAAGTCAAACTTCAAGCTGAATAGTACAGCAATTAAAGAGCTGAATAATATGTCTCAGTTCACTGTCATTACAGAATGTGGAAAGACATCATTAGGTCTTTCTTAAAAACAGGCTTGTAAGTAACCATTTCAGTACGAGTCACAGAAACATTTCTTGGGATGACTCAAAGAAAATTACAGAGGAAAAATGCTGCTGAACTGGCCACCCCAAAGAATTTGCTCTATTGAATGAGAAGCCATGAGAAAATAAAAGAGAAACAAAGGTAAACTGTGAGATATTAAATCATATACATATATATATATATAAAGGACTGACTGAATCAAGAAATAGTTTGTTAATCATCTGATGTTATATAATTCTTAAGGAGCTGGACCTGTATAAATCAAATTCTTTCTTTAATAAAAATACAATTCCATGTACAAATACTCCTTTGTTTCATTTCAGCTTGGTTTACATTATACTACAAGTTTACATATTTTTATGTTGTACTAGATAAATAAACAGAAAATAATAATAGGTCATATGGAATGCATAATTGAGTGTTAAAGTGAAAGGAAGGCTCTGTAAACAGTGTAAGTCTGAAAGTCAAAAAGTGACACGGCTGAATCTTTGTACAATTTCTTGAATTGTCTTGACTTCAGTTTCCTGATCTGACAGGGAAAATAAATCCTGCCTGGCTAAACTGCAAAGAATAGAAAGAATTTTGGATGTTAGTTGCTCAAAAAAAGTGACAGGCAGCATTATTAAATTTTACTAAATGACTAGGGAAGAATAGTGGCTAGTAAGATCAGCATGACTAATAAATTGGGAATGTTTTCATCCAAGGGGTGACATTGACAAGCTAGCTCTTGGAGAATGTGAAATTTTAAGGAAAAAAAGTCATAGGAGATGACGTCCTGCATTCAAAATACAGATAAGCAAAATAGTGCAGGTAAGAAAAGCAATGGAATCTTCAGTGAGGAGGCACAAAGAAAGGACGGTAATCATGATGACAATACAGAAAACAACAGGTGCAGATGGTAAAACATTTTAGACTAAACCAGGATGCTAAATTCTAAAATATCTAACGGAGTATTTATAGTCTGACTTTATAAACTGTAATATCGAGAAAATATTCATCATCTTTCACAATTTAAATATGATGGCATGATTAGAATTAACAGATCATATCTGTTCTTACTAAACTCCTACAGTTAAAAGGCAATTAGATGGATTACAAACATTCTTAAAGTCCATACAATTTCTTGTGTATGTAAACCAGATTCCCAAAGCCAAATAACACCAAGGAAACTATTAAAATATGAGATACTTTTATAAAAATTTGAATAATCTAAAGAAGCAAAGGCCAAAACTGTGTACATGGGCTTCACTGGTGCGGCCAGTGGTTAAACCGGACATGTAGGCAGGCCTGGGAGGCCGTGACCTGCTGCATGTGATGGGAAAGTCAATGGCGTGACCCATTTTCTTAATTATGCCCCTTTGGGATGAAAATGAAAAAAAGTGTCTATCACAAATCTGTTAGGATTGTTAAACAGTGCAGTTTTATTCTAATGGAAATAAACCTTTAATTAGAGTCCTTATATTAAATTTCAGATCAAAACAGATGTTTAACTGAATTATACAAATGAAGAATTAAAGATTCAACACAAGGACTTCAAAATATTCACCAAGGGATCTATTTAGCCACATGTGCTATATATAGAGGGATATACTGGTGACATTCTAATGGTAATTTTCAGTAATAAACATCTCTGAATACAGCCCAGACCTTGCTAGGCAGTATAGTTTAGGAAGGAATCAAAACTTGCGGTCATATGAAACAATAAAGAAGGAAGTAAGCAAAGACATGAATACTTCCAGAGAAACACATCATTATGGTGCTTCTTGTTAAATCAGGAATATAAACATATAACTAACATCAATCAGTAACCTCTAGATTAAAAATATAGAGCAATAAACAGGGAAAATCTAACCTGAGCTATTGTTGCATTAGTGAGAACCTAATGGACACTGTGTTGACATGATAGAAGCCTGGATTAATGCAAAGCAAAAAGCTTCCTCTACTGAGATATTTTTGCAGGAGACTGGCTATGTCCTATTTAAATTTTACTTCTGTTACTTCATGTATTTCTGGCAGAATTTATTCAAGGAAGAGGAGCTTTGTTATCAAAAGTCTTAGACTTATTATTTGGTCTATGACTTTTGATTAAAAAACTGCTTTCTCACAATAGTCCATATTTAAATATCTAAGCATTCTTAAGAATCAGAAAATATAGGTAAATATTGTGTTCATATTTATGCTGTTCTGAAGATAAGCTTACAAATTTATGTAAAGCATTCTAACTGCTAAATGGGATAAAGCTGAATATACTAAGTATATATCCAGCTTAAAATGCAAGTGAGTTTCCTTTCCAAGAAAATAAGTATTTCTAAATGTCCCGAATGGTGATTGGGAGAGAGAGGAGTTTTACAAATATTTTTAAAAAATCATTAGATAAATGGTTTTAAAAATTAAAAGGACATGTAGACCTGCTGCATGTGATGGGAAAGTCAATGGCGTGACCCATTTTCTTAATTATGCCCCTTTGGGATGAAAATGAAAAAAAGTGTCTATCACAAATCTGTTAGGATTGTTAAACAGTGCAGTTTTATTCTAATGGAAATAAACCTTTAATTAGAGTCCTTATATTAAATTTCAGATCAAAACAGATGTTTAACTGAATTATACAAATGAAGAATTAAAGATTCAACACAAGGACTTCAAAATATTCACCAAGGGATCTATTTAGCCACATGTGCTATATATAGAGGGATATACTGGTGACATTCTAATGGTAATTTTCAGTAATAAACATCTCTGAATACAGCCCAGACCTTGCTAGGCAGTATAGTTTAGGAAGGAATCAAAACTTGCGGTCATATGAAACAATAAAGAAGGAAGTAAGCAAAGACATGAATACTTCCAGAGAAACACATCATTATGGTGCTTCTTGTTAAATCAGGAATATAAACATATAACTAACATCAATCAGTAACCTCTAGATTAAAAATATAGAGCAATAAACAGGGAAAATCTAACCTGAGCTATTGTTGCATTAGTGAGAACCTAATGGACACTGTGTTGACATGATAGAAGCCTGGATTAATGCAAAGCAAAAAGCTTCCTCTACTGAGATATTTTTGCAGGAGACTGGCTATGTCCTATTTAAATTTTACTTCTGTTACTTCATGTATTTCTGGCAGAATTTATTCAAGGAAGAGGAGCTTTGTTATCAAAAGTCTTAGACTTATTATTTGGTCTATGACTTTTGATTAAAAAACTGCTTTCTCACAATAGTCCATATTTAAATATCTAAGCATTCTTAAGAATCAGAAAATATAGGTAAATATTGTGTTCATATTTATGCTGTTCTGAAGATAAGCTTACAAATTTATGTAAAGCATTCTAACTGCTAAATGGGATAAAGCTGAATATACTAAGTATATATCCAGCTTAAAATGCAAGTGAGTTTCCTTTCCAAGAAAATAAGTATTTCTAAATGTCCCGAATGGTGATTGGGAGAGAGAGGAGTTTTACAAATATTTTTAAAAAATCATTAGATAAATGGTTTTAAATAAAAGTAAGTAATAATTCAGAACATTCATAAGAGTGGAGGATAGACTTATATAATGTTTCCACTTATTCATCATTCATGTAAAAGTTCACCTATATATTTATTCATCTGACAAACACTTCAGAGTGGCTATTAAGTGAATAGGGTGCTCTAGAAGGCACGGGGAATATATTAATGAACAAAGTATAATCCTAGCCTAAGCTCAAGGTCCAACAGTGATGTGATAAGATAGAGGAACTGAGAAATAAACTTGATATTACAAAAAGAAATTGTAAGTAGTCAGAATATGGGATGATATAAGATGAGGTGAGGTGAAGTGAGGTGTCAGGGAGAGTATCTGAGGATGTCTTCCATGGCCATGATAATCTCCACTTGGTCCAAACTATCTAAGCCCAGGCCTTTCATAAAATGGGAATTGACTGAAAGCTCTTCTGGGTCAATCTTGTCATAGAGCTTCAAGACACAGAAAACACGGTCCTTGATTGCCTCCAATGTCAAAGGTGGAGCGTCACTATATTGGCGGCACAGCTGTGAAACTCCGCCTGGACCCTGCGGGAACACCGAGGCCAGAAGTGGATCCCTGGACCTCGTCCGGGTTCCCGTGAGAAAAGGGTGGTGCTGAGCAGTGGGGCCACAGCATGGAGAGCCTGGGCAGTGGCATGAAGGCCATGGGAAACCCGGACACCGGCGCAAAGGGAAGGAGCTGCCATGGCTGTGCCTACCCAGAATGCACTACCTTGACTTCCTACTTTTGCATTTCAGTCCCTATAACGAAAAGGACATCCTCTTTGGTGTTAGTTCTGAAACACCTGTAGGTCTTCATAGAACTGTTAATTTCAGCTCCTTTGGCATCAGTGATTGGGGCATTGTTTTTGTTCAGTCACTCATTTGTGTCTGACTCTTTGCAATCCCATAGATTGTAACATGCTAGGCTTCCCTGTCTTTCACCATCTTCTGGACTTTGTATAGACCTGGATTACTTTGATGTTCTTTGATGTTCAATGGTTTGCTTGGAAACAAACCAAAAAAATTCTGTTGTTTTTGAGATTGTAGACAGTACTTCATTTCAGACTCTTTTGCTGACTATGACATCTACTCCATTTTTTTCTATGGGATTCTTGCCCACAGTAGTAGATATAATGGTCATCTGAGTTAAATTTGTCCATTCAGTTCACTGATTCCTAAGATGTGGACGGTCAATTCTGTCATCTGACAAACACTTCAGAGTGGCTATTAAGTGAATAGGGTGCTCTAGAAGGCACGGGGAATATATTAATGAACAAAGTATAATCCTAGCCTAAGCTCAAGGTCCAACAGTGATGTGATAAGATAGAGGAACTGAGAAATAAACTTGATATTACAAAAAGAAATTGTAAGTAGTCAGAATATGGGATGATATAAGATGAGGTGAGGTGAAGTGAGGTGTCAGGGAGAGTATCTGAGGATGTCTTCCATGGCCATGATAATCTCCACTTGGTCCAAACTATCTAAGCCCAGGCCTTTCATAAAATGGGAATTGACTGAAAGCTCTTCTGGGTCAATCTTGTCATAGAGCTTCAAGACACAGAAAACACGGTCCTTGATTGCCTCCAATGTCAAAGGTGGAGCGTCACTATATTGGCGGCACAGCTGTGAAACTCCGCCTGGACCCTGCGGGAACACCGAGGCCAGAAGTGGATCCCTGGACCTCGTCCGGGTTCCCGTGAGAAAAGGGTGGTGCTGAGCAGTGGGGCCACAGCATGGAGAGCCTGGGCAGTGGCATGAAGGCCATGGGAAACCGGCGGACACCGGCGCAAAGGGAAGGAGCTGCCATGGCTGTGCCTACCCAGAATGCACTACCTTGACTTCCTACTTTTGCATTTCAGTCCCTATAACGAAAAGGACATCCTCTTTGGTGTTAGTTCTGAAACACCTGTAGGTCTTCATAGAACTGTTAATTTCAGCTCCTTTGGCATCAGTGATTGGGGCATTGTTTTTGTTCAGTCACTCATTTGTGTCTGACTCTTTGCAATCCCATAGATTGTAACATGCTAGGCTTCCCTGTCTTTCACCATCTTCTGGACTTTGTATAGACCTGGATTACTTTGATGTTCTTTGATGTTCAATGGTTTGCTTGGAAACAAACCAAAAAAATTCTGTTGTTTTTGAGATTGTAGACAGTACTTCATTTCAGACTCTTTTGCTGACTATGACATCTACTCCATTTTTTTCTATGGGATTCTTGCCCACAGTAGTAGATATAATGGTCATCTGAGTTAAATTTGTCCATTCAGTTCACTGATTCCTAAGATGTGGACGGTCAATTCTGTCATCTCCTGCACACCCATGTCTAATTCACCTTGATTTATGGACCTAACATTCAAGGTTCCTAGGCAATTTTGTTCTTTACAGCATGGGACTTTAACTTCACCTCAGACACATCCACAGCTGAGTGTAGTTTCCTTGATCCATCCAGTCCATCCTTTCTGGAGCTATGCATAACTACCCTCTGCTCTTCCCCAGTAGCATATTGGACACCTTTATATTGGTGTTTGGGCTCATCTTCCAGTGCCATATTTTTTTTGCCTTTTTTCTACTGACCATGGGGATCTTCAGGCAAGAATACTGAAGTGGGTTGCCATTTCCTCTAGTGGACCTCTTTGTCAGAACTCTTCACCATGAGCCATCCATCTTGGGTGACCCTTCACAGCATGGCTCATAGCTTCACTGAGTCACACAAGTCTCTTCACCATGACATGTGATCCATGAAGGGGAGGATCTTAAGCAGCAGGCATTCACTATATAATCACAGAGGCTCAAGAGAAGATTAGAATGATAACCTGTTTCATCATTTAGAATCCAATTGCAACTGATAAACTCATAAAGACAACAAATCCTCTTGCTGAAAAGACAATGTCTTTTCATTTTAGTAAAGATAAACCTGAAGTAGCTTCTCAAAGTCTTTTCCTAACTCAATCACTTCTCAAGAGTGTTTCCTTTGAATTATGGTCTCCACACATTTTTCACATGAACACCGCTTCAGCAGTGTAAGTGCTGGTCTCAGTGGATGCTGAAATACTTGGCCTGAACAATGGAGACAATAGAATGGAAGGCATAGCACACAGCACAACATTTACGGAAGCTACTTTGACCCTACTCTAATTTCTTTCTTGGATACAGCTCCATTCCTGTTATAAGACATTTCAAGCATTACCCCTAAACTCTGGCATCTTTCTACAATTCTTTGTTGTTGTTGTTGTTGTTGTTTTCCCATTAAACTAAAGGCCTTACTTGAAGATTTCCAACTAGAGAGATAGCTGAGAGATGTTTGGTTTTGAAGTGGAGGTGAGTGGGTGAAAGCACTGAGAAACAGGAAGCAGTACTGCTTAGTAAAAGACAGCCCCTCTTATATTTTCCCAGAAACATTTCCAAGGGCTTTGTGGAATAAGATAGCCCTATGGAGATATTTGTAATAGTGAAAATAGAACCATCTAGTTTTTCAATCACAAATGATAGCATATCTAGAAATATACTGGTAGTTTCCTTGATCCATCCAGTCCATCCTTTCTGGAGCTATGCATAACTACCTCTGCTCTTCCCCAGTAGCATATTGGACACCTTTATATTGGTGTTTGGGCTCATCTTCCAGTGCCATATTTTTTTTGCCTTTTTTCTACTGACCATGGGGATCTTCAGGCAAGAATACTGAAGTGGGTTGCCATTTCCTCTAGTGGACCTCTTTGTCAGAACTCTTCACCATGAGCCATCCATCTTGGGTGACCCTTCACAGCATGGCTCATAGCTTCACTGAGTCACACAAGTCTCTTCACCATGACATGTGATCCATGAAGGGGAGGATCTTAAGCAGCAGGCATTCACTATATAATCACAGAGGCTCAAGAGAAGATTAGAATGATAACCTGTTTCATCATTTAGAATCCAATTGCAACTGATAAACTCATAAAGACAACAAATCCTCTTGCTGAAAAGACAATGTCTTTTCATTTTAGTAAAGATAAACCTGAAGTAGCTTCTCAAAGTCTTTTCCTAACTCAATCACTTCTCAAGAGTGTTTCCTTTGAATTATGGTCTCCACACATTTTTCACATGAACACCGCTTCAGCAGTGTAAGTGCTGGTCTCAGTGGATGCTGAAATACTTGGCCTGAACAATGGAGACAATAGAATGGAAGGCATAGCACACAGCACAACATTTACGGAAGCTACTTTGACCCTACTCTAATTTCTTTCTTGGATACAGCTCCATTCCTGTTATAAGACATTTCAAGCATTACCCCTAAACTCTGGCATCTTTCTACAATTCTTTGTTGTTGTTGTTGTTGTTTTCCCATTAAACTAAAGGCCTTACTTGAAGATTTCCAACTAGAGAGATAGCTGAGAGATGTTTGGTTTTGAAGTGGAGGTGAGTGGGTGAAAGCACTGAGAAACAGGAAGCAGTACTGCTTAGTAAAAGACAGCCCCTCTTATATTTTCCCAGAAACATTTCCAAGGGCTTTGTGGAATAAGATAGCCCTATGGAGATATTTGTAATAGTGAAAATAGAACCATCTAGTTTTTCAATCACAAATGATAGCATATCTAGAAATAGAGATGAAAATAAAATGAAACTATACTGGAAAATATATTCTCTTACCATAGTATGTAAGATATTCTGCTGTGTGTAAAAATGTCAGTGAAACCAGAACATTGAAAATCCAATTTATTCCAGATGAACATGCATTTCCTGTACTTCTTGCCCAAAGGGGATATATTTCAGAATTCACAGTCCAAGGCATTGGTCCCATTCCTGTGAAGTACAGAATGAAGAATTTCAATAAAGTAGTTTGTAAGGAATTTAAAAGAGTAGCTTGTCTCCTCTAATCAGAGACAGTTTAATTAACATAACAACAACAACAACAAAGCCTCTGTTTACCAGGTGCGAAGAAAACAAGATATAAAATAAGGCCCAGAAGTGCAGTCCAGGAATATGGAGTAGGACAGAAATTGTAAGCCCAAAATACTTCTTCTGTTTTGAATTTGGTTTCATTTTCACACCTGAAAAATAAGGCAATATAAATATTAACATAGGGTTTTACATTATAGTTGCAGAAATTCAATGTGATCATCTAAAAGGTATTTGGAAGTTCTTAATTTCATTAAGGAAAAGAATTCAAGATGTTTCTCTTGAAAAAAAAATTAAATAGGAAGATTATGTATGTAAGCTCATATGAAACTTCTTAGAGCTGAGGATAATTCAAGAACAACATATTGCACATACAACTCAATAATAAAAAAAAAAAATCTGAATGAAAAAAGGGAACTGAATAGATGTTTTTCAAAAGAAGACACACAGATGGCCAACAACTGTATGAAAAGATGCCCAACATCACTATTCATTTGGGAAATGCAAAAACCACAATAAGCCACAATGAGATCTTACCTCACATCTGTCAAAATGATTATCATAAAAAGGACAAGAAATAAAAAGTGTTGGCAAGGAGGGAGAGAAAACCCTTGTGTATTGTTGGTGTATACATAAATTGTCAGAAACTTGAAGATTTCCAACTAGAGAGATAGCTGAGAGATGTTTGGTTTTGAAGTGGAGGTGAGTGGGTGAAAGCACTGAGAAACAGGAAGCAGTACTGCTTAGTAAAAGACAGCCCCTCTTATATTTTCCCAGAAACATTTCCAAGGGCTTTGTGGAATAAGATAGCCCTATGGAGATATTTGTAATAGTGAAAATAGAACCATCTAGTTTTTCAATCACAAATGATAGCATATCTAGAAATAGAGATGAAAATAAAATGAAACTATACTGGAAAATATATTCTCTTACCATAGTATGTAAGATATTCTGCTGTGTGTAAAAATGTCAGTGAAACCAGAACATTGAAAATCCAATTTATTCCAGATGAACATGCATTTCCTGTACTTCTTGCCCAAAGGGGATATATTTCAGAATTCACAGTCCAAGGCATTGGTCCCATTCCTGTGAAGTACAGAATGAAGAATTTCAATAAAGTAGTTTGTAAGGAATTTAAAAGAGTAGCTTGTCTCCTCTAATCAGAGACAGTTTAATTAACATAACAACAACAACAACAAAGCCTCTGTTTACCAGGTGCGAAGAAAACAAGATATAAAATAAGGCCCAGAAGTGCAGTCCAGGAATATGGAGTAGGACAGAAATTGTAAGCCCAAAATACTTCTTCTGTTTTGAATTTGGTTTCATTTTCACACCTGAAAAATAAGGCAATATAAATATTAACATAGGGTTTTACATTATAGTTGCAGAAATTCAATGTGATCATCTAAAAGGTATTTGGAAGTTCTTAATTTCATTAAGGAAAAGAATTCAAGATGTTTCTCTTGAAAAAAAAATTAAATAGGAAGATTATGTATGTAAGCTCATATGAAACTTCTTAGAGCTGAGGATAATTCAAGAACAACATATTGCACATACAACTCAATAATAAAAAAAAAAAATCTGAATGAAAAAGGGGATCTGAATAGATGTTTTTCAAAAGAAGACACACAGATGGCCAACAACTGTATGAAAAGATGCCCAACATCACTATTCATTTGGGAAATGCAAAAACCACAATAAGCCACAATGAGATCTTACCTCACATCTGTCAAAATGATTATCATAAAAAGGACAAGAAATAAAAAGTGTTGGCAAGGAGGGAGAGAAGAAAACCCTTGTGTATTGTTGGTGTATACATAAATTGGTGCAGCCACTATGGAAGCAGTATGGACATTCTTCAGAAACTTAAAACAAGAACTCTCATATAATCCAGCAGTTCTACTTCTGGGTATTTATTCAGAGTAAACAAAAACACCAACTTGAAAAAAATCTCTCTACCCCATGTGCACTTCAGGATTATTTTCAATAGCCAAAACATGGAAAAAATCTAAGTGTCTGTCAATGGATGAAATGATAAAGAAAAATCTGTAATGTGTATATACACTCAAACATTTTGTATATACATATATACAATATTCAGCCATTAATACCCACGTGCCACAGAGCAGCTGGACCGATGTGTCCAATTACCGAGCCGGAGCTCTGGAGCGCATGCACCCAGAGCCGGTGCTCTGCAGCAACAGAGGCCACTGCGATGGGAGGTCACTGAGATGGGAGGTCCACAAGGGCCAAAGAACAAAGATGGATGAAAATAGATAAACGAAAGACCAACAGAAGTGGCCACTCCCCCAAAATAAAAAGATAAACACTATTGAGTTTCATGCCTATTTCATATATTATGCATGATTTCTAGTTTGTGTTTGAAGGCTACAGTGACAGTTTAAAACCACTGAGAGTCAGTTTATTGTGGTAGAAAGCTTTAAATTTTGCAGTCAGGACAAGATTCAAATTTTCAGCACCAGAATTTTTCATTTGTAGAATGGGGGAAAATTCCTTACAGTAATTTTAAGGATTAGAAGGGTCACTTGTAAAGGGGTGTATGGGCAGGGAGAAATACTTGTATCTTAGTCAAACTAACCCTTTACCTTTCTGCTGTGTGTACTTGCTCTTCTATCAGTCTCTTCCTGCTGACTTTGCACCTGAAGACGTGATCAACCTGTAAAACATTCTTCTACTGTCATTTCTTATGCTACTGTTCTGTCTCCACCCATCTCTACTTTTGAACCTTGACGTCTAAGCTTTGTTCTTATTGCTGTGTTTATGACCGCCATCATAACACATCAACTGTCTTGATGTCTGGTCAGTTATCTTCTCCACTGCTCTCATCCTCTGCCACATTCATTTATGTTTATTTCTGGCCCATCTGATATCCTGCTTCATAATTCCTTACTTAACTTCTTAACTGTAGAAAGGGAATCATAATTAGCTTGGCTATTTTACTTCAAGGTCTCAAATTCCTTTTGATTATAGGCACTTTATTTATAGTAGCTTGTTTCATACCCAAATCATAATCCTTAGACTCTTGACTCTTTTCACACACTCACATCATTGCTCAGCTCAAACCATGCCAATATTATCTTTGCTGACCTCTAGAATCCACTTTCATTCTTCCATGCTTGCCTGTCAATTCTCATAGTTTCAGTTTCCAACAGTGTGCAGGACCATTAATTTCCTTTAATCATCACTTTTTAGAAGCTGAGCAATTTATGAAATCATGCTGCTGACTTCTATTAAAACTTCATGCTATTTCTTCTCAGTTGGGTTCCAAATAGTGATTATTTTTATTCTTTACTGTCTTCTCTATTAAATTTCTGCTTAACTCAGAGTAGACACTAAATAAACTTTTGTCAACTGTTTCACTCAATTTCATATATTATGCATGATTTCTAGTTTGTGTTTGAAGGCTACAGTGACAGTTTAAAACCACTGAGAGTCAGTTTATTGTGGTAGAAAGCTTTAAATTTTGCAGTCAGGACAAGATTCAAATTTTCAGCACCAGAATTTTTCATTTGTAGAATGGGGGAAAATTCCTTACAGTAATTTTAAGGATTAGAAGGGTCACTTGTAAAGGGGTGTATGGGCAGGGAGAAATACTTGTATCTTAGTCAAACTAACCCTTTACCTTTCTGCTGTGTGTACTTGCTCTTCTATCAGTCTCTTCCTGCTGACTTTGCACCTGAAGACGTGATCAACCTGTAAAACATTCTTCTACTGTCATTTCTTATGCTACTGTTCTGTCTCCACCCATCTCTACTTTTGAACCTTGACGTCTAAGCTTTGTTCTTATTGCTGTGTTTATGACCGCCATCATAACACATCAACTGTCTTGATGTCTGGTCAGTTATCTTCTCCACTGCTCTCATCCTCTGCCACATTCATTTATGTTTATTTCTGGCCCATCTGATATCCTGCTTCATAATTCCTTACTTAACTTCTTAACTGTAGAAAGGGAATCATAATTAGCTTGGCTATTTTACTTCAAGGTCTCAAATTCCTTTTGATTATAGGCACTTTATTTATAGTAGCTTGTTTCATACCCAAATCATAATCCTTAGACTCTTGACTCTTTTCACACACTCACATCATTGCTCAGCTCAAACCATGCCAATATTATCTTTGCTGACCTCTAGAATCCACTTTCATTCTTCCATGCTTGCCTGTCAATTCTCATAGTTTCAGTTTCCAACAGTGTGCAGGACCATTAATTTCCTTTAATCATCACTTTTTAGAAGCTGAGCAATTTATGAAATCATGCTGCTGACTTCTATTAAAACTTCATGCTATTTCTTCTCAGTTGGGTTCCAAATAGTGATTATTTTTATTCTTTACTGTCTTCTCTATTAAATTTCTGCTTAACTCAGAGTAGACACTAAATAAACTTTTGTCAACTGTCACCTCAATTAATTAAAACATTTCTTACAATCCTCTAGTCCTGGAATATTTTTTTTTTTTTTGTTATGAAGAACTCATCTCCATCTTTATGAAAATTGAGGACTTTCCATTTGAATTCCCTCAGTTTTTCTCTATTAGACCTGCACTTTTCTCTGTTTTATTTCAGATTATTCTCCTGCCTTGAATGGTCATGTGTCTCTTGACCTTTTCAAGGACTGTCCTTCCTATTAGAGATTCTGCATCCCATTTGCCTTCTGTTTCCTCTAGGAAGATGTTCTATCAGTACTCAATTCTCTGCACACTATTTTAGTTTCTTTCTACTTGAGCTTACCCTTCTATTTATAACACACAAAATTACTCCTATTAAAATCTTTCATCCCTCTCATTATTACTATTACTAGTTCATCTGAAATTGCAAAGCAGTTTATACTACTGAGTTCCTCATCCACACCCACTCAGACACCCCCTGATTCTTACTCAGGCCCCACTTGCTCTGAATGGTTCACCCCAAACTGATGACCTAGTCCCAAAATACAATTGTCTTGCCTTAATTCTGAGGCTTTTTGATTACCCTAGGGTGGTTGATATTGCTGAAACCCTCCTTCATTCTCTTTCTTCTTTACTTTTATATCTATATATCCATCTCAACTCTCCAACATATATGTCTTCATTGCTTTGTAAAATGCCTCTTCCTTCCTATAACGTCTGAATACAGATGTTCTCTAAGGTCCTGGTTTGGAGTTTATACCATCTCCCTTAATAATCTCATCTAATTTTAGGGATTTTCCACATAGATACTCTCTGACAGGGAACATAACCTTGACCTTTTCTTCAAGCTCCATTAATGGAATTTACATATCTGATGAACATTCATATCTAGATTTCCTGCTATGGCTAAAATAGAATTTTCTTTTCCGAGACGTAGAGTGTGACTATTCTGAGTTCAAATCATGACTCTACCACTAACAAGCTATGATCATTCATTCAAAAATTTATATAGTGAACAATTTTTTATGTGTCAGACATTAGAGATATAGCTATGAACAAAATAATAACCCTTAGTATTTGAGTAAACTACTAGAGTTTAATGGGCACAGACACAGTCCTGTTTTCTGATCTATAAAATAGGGGAAAAGACTATCATGTCGGTTGTTGGCAACATTAACTGTGATGATGGATGTTGAGTGCATAGCACACTACCTGGCATGTAGTATATGTAAATACTATTTCATTAAAAAAAATTTTTTGGCCTCTTTTTATTGTTGTTTATTAATTAATTAATTAATTTTCATCCATCTTTTGCTCTTTGGCCCATGTGGGCCTCCCATCGCAGTGGCCTCTGTTGTCACAGAGCACCGGCTCTGGGTGAGTGCGCCCCAGAGCTCCGGCTCGATAATTGGACACATCGGTCCAGCCACTCCACGGCACATGGGATCTCCCCAGGCCAGGGATTGAACCGACGCCCCTTGCACTGCAAGGTGGGTTCTTTACCCACTGGACCACCAGGGAAGCCCTATTTTAATTTTTGTTTAATAGTGCCTCTCGTACTATTTCCCTGAATTGAACAGAGTTGAAATTAGCTGAAATCTTGGAGTTATCATCAGTCTTTCTTATCCATCTCTCTAAATCCTCTATACTTTCACGTTCAAGTAAAGAATGGTCACTAAGATTAGTAACACTGGGATTGACATTCTACTTCCAAATGTAGGTTAGGACACTCAGATTTGAAGCTCACACGTATGTGATCTGGGCACTTAACTTATAAAAGCCCGTGCCCTCACCTGTGAAATAAGGATTTTCCTGGAAGCTATGTCAGAGATATTTTGAGGCATGCATGAGTTAATGTATGCAATGGGTTTCACAAGAAATGATAATTACATTTCCTAGACACAATTTCTTGAATTTGACTCTTCCTATTTTCAGTCATACCACCCTAATAGACTCGTGAGTATTTGTTTCACCAACTGTATCTGTTTGTGGTAGAGCCTAATAGTTCCTCTATGGGTCTCTACCTGTGTTTCCTGAGGTTCAACCTCTTGGGTCATACTCTCCTCTTAAGTGTGGGGGAGCTCTTTGACTTGTTGGTTAGAAATCAACAAAATGTGGCAAAAGAGACAGGTCATATATGATTACGGTTACAATGCTATTTAGCTGAAATCTCTCATTTCCTCATTGGTTTTGAAAAAGCAAGCTGCCATGTGGGGCTCTGAATTGAAAGAGGACCCTTGCAAGCATAGGAAGCTTAAGCACATTGTTTCAGTTTGGAGCTAATATGGCGCCTACAGGAAGAGACGAGGGCGTGATCTAAATTGCTAAGTGATGGTCAAAATTTCTGATTGGTTCCCCTGGTTTCCGCGCTCATGGATGATTGCTTGACCTTTAGCTTGATGGGTGTAATCTATAGGAAGTCCCGCGCAAACCCCTCTTCACTTGCCTATAAAAGCTGTGAGTCTGCACTAATAAAACGGAACTGCTTTGACGGAACCCCTGTCGCGTCTGATTGTCTCCCGCCTGCTGGGGGGGCTGGCTGGGGGCAGCAAGACTTGCCTCTCCCCGAGATCTCCTGGTTCAGCCGGGGGCAATCCTGCTGCCTTCCTTTCTGTGGAAGGCCCCTGCACTGCCATATTATGGAATGCCAATGTAAAAATGCTCATGGCAGGAACTGAGAGAAATCTTTAGGAGCTAAGGATAGCTTTTGGTTGACAGCTAGCAAGAAAATGAGTCCTCAGTACAAATTAACAGAATTCTGCTAACAGGAGGTAATCCTTTCCTAACTGAATGGTCACTAAGATTAGTAACACTGGGATTGACATTCTACTTCCAAATGTAGGTTAGGACACTCAGATTTGAAGCTCACACGTATGTGATCTGGGCACTTAACTTATAAAAGCCCGTGCCCTCACCTGTGAAATAAGGATTTTCCTGGAAGCTATGTCAGAGATATTTTGAGGCATGCATGAGTTAATGTATGCAATGGGTTTCACAAGAAATGATAATTACATTTCCTAGACACAATTTCTTGAATTTGACTCTTCCTATTTTCAGTCATACCACCCTAATAGACTCGTGAGTATTTGTTTCACCAACTGTATCTGTTTGTGGTAGAGCCTAATAGTTCCTCTATGGGTCTCTACCTGTGTTTCCTGAGGTTCAACCTCTTGGGTCATACTCTCCTCTTAAGTGTGGGGGAGCTCTTTGACTTGTTGGTTAGAAATCAACAAAATGTGGCAAAAGAGACAGGTCATATATGATTACGGTTACAATGCTATTTAGCTGAAATCTCTCATTTCCTCATTGGTTTTGAAAAAGCAAGCTGCCATGTGGGGCTCTGAATTGAAAGAGGACCCTTGCAAGCATAGGAAGCTTAAGCACATTGTTTCAGTTTGGAGCTAATATGGCGCCTACAGGAAGAGACGAGGGCGTGATCTAAATTGCTAAGTGATGGTCAAAATTTCTGATTGGTTCCCCTGGTTTCCGCGCTCATGGATGATTGCTTGACCTTTAGCTTGATGGGTGTAATCTATAGGAAGTCCCTGGCAAACCCCCCTGCACTTGCCTATAAAAGCTGTGAGTCTGCACTAATAAAACGGAACTGCTTTGACGGAACCCCTGTCGCGTCTGATTGTCTCCCGCCTGCTGGGGGGGCTGGCTGGGGGCAGCAAGACTTGCCTCTCCCCGAGATCTCCTGGTTCAGCCGGGGGCAATCCTGCTGCCTTCCTTTCTGTGGAAGGCCCCTGCACTGCCATATTATGGAATGCCAATGTAAAAATGCTCATGGCAGGAACTGAGAGAAATCTTTAGGAGCTAAGGATAGCTTTTGGTTGACAGCTAGCAAGAAAATGAGTCCTCAGTACAAATTAACAGAATTCTGCTAACAGGAGGTAATCCTTTCCTAACTGAACCTCAGATGAAATTACAGCCCCAGTCAACACTTTGACTGTAGGCTTTGAGACTCTAAGCAGAAGACCTAGCTAAGCTGTGCCTAGACTCCTGATTCACAGAAAATGATATCATACATGTGGGTTGTCTTAAGCTGCTAACCTAATATTGTGGTAATATTGTCATTCAGTAAAGAAAACAAATACAGTCTCAATTGTTTTCCCTACTTCTAGCATTCCTTTCTTCAAACGATTAATCCACTAAATTGAACTTTTCGAGAGCATTGTTCTTGCCACCTCACTGCTCAAAACTACTCACCCTCCTTATTCCAAATGTCAATGAAATGGGGCCTGCAAAATTTGGCTACAGTTTACCTTACTCCGTGGGGGCTTCCCTGGTGGTTCATCAGTAAAGAATCTGCCTGCGATGTTGGAGACCAGAGTTTGATCCCTGGCTTGGGAAGATCCCCTGGAGAAGGAAATGGCAACTCACTCCAGTATTCTTGCCTGGGAAATCCCATAGATAGAAGATCCTGACCAGCTACAGTCCCTGGGATAGCAAGAGTCAGATGACTTAGAGACTAAATCACCATCACCAGCACCATCACCAAATCTTGAGGGACAAATATGATTAGAGGGAGAGAGCTTGTCCTCAGGGCTGCTGGTGACTCATTTCCCTTCCTTTATCCTCTACTGTGTACACAATCCTTTCCTCCAACTAAACTAGACTACTTATTTTCAGAACCTACCTTCCAGACTCAGCATCTTCTGCTCACACTGTTTCCTCTAGCTGGAGGCAAATTCTCACTCCTGATCTCTATCATCAGTATCTACCGAGCCTTCAAGGGTAATACAGATGCCACCCACTCACTTGTCTGAAGTATTTTCTCCATCCTCTCAATGCCCTTTCCTCATCTGTATTGTTATCACACAGTGCTCTGTAATATGCCATCTGAATATACTCTCTGCTGTACTATCCTGAGCTCTCATCCCAGGCAGCGCAACACAAAATTTAAGGACACAGGATCTGGAGTCAAGCTGTACAGTTCTGTATCTCAGTTCTGCCACTTACCCACTGTTTAACCTTGGGCAAGTTACTTAGTATCTTTGTACCTTGGTTTCCTAATTTATAAAGTAAGTGCGTGCGTGTGTGTGTGTGTGTCTGCATGTGCACACTATGTTGCTCAGTCATGTCTGACTCTATGACCGTATGGACTGTAGCCCACCAGGCTCCTGTGTTCATTGGATTCTCTGAGTAAGAATACTGCAATGGGTCGCCATAGGGGATCTTCCTGACCCAAAGGTTGAACCCAAGTCTTATATGTCTCCTGCACTGGCAGGTGGGTTCTTTACTACCAGAGCCACCTGTGAAGCCTATCTATAAAGTTAAGAGTCCCTAATAATAGACTTGTACAAAGACTGATTGCTTACATTGACATATCTGTTTGCCAAAGAACAGTCATTTGTGTATACCCCTTCCTTTTAAATCTTAGCCTCTAGTCTCTAACAGTACTCTGTATAGACAACAATGGTCATTGAATGATGAAGCCATTACATTTGTTTAATGATGAATAGTAAGCAGCATTAGAAATCCCCTGACCAGTAATCCTCCACTTTCACTTCCCTCCAGTCAAATAATCTATTGGCTTATTACAATCTTAAAATGAGAGAATATGATAGAAAGTGTAAGAGGGGGGCTTGCTCACAGAGATCGGCTGCGCCCAATGTGAGATCGAGACTCTCCAGCTCTGGGGTAAGAACATCTGTTTGCATTTAATTGAGTTCTGATTATTTGTGCTTGACTTTATTTGAATCCTGATTAATGGAATCTTGATTCTGATTATTATATGTTTTATGATTAATAAAACTACTCTTGGTTTGACAATTAAAAAAAAAAAAAGAAAGTGCAAGAGGGGTGGGGAATGATGGCAGAAAGAGATGAAGGGGAAGGAAAGAAAAAAGAAAAGCTACTTTGGAGAGAAATGCCTCCAAATAAAAGAAATTCTATTTACTATATACACTCATTAATATCAAAAGTCGCATCTGAATATACTCTCTGCTGTACTATCCTGAGCTCTCATCCCAGGCAGCGCAACACAAAATTTAAGGACACAGGATCTGGAGTCAAGCTGTACAGTTCTGTATCTCAGTTCTGCCACTTACCCACTGTTTAACCTTGGGCAAGTTACTTAGTATCTTTGTACCTTGGTTTCCTAATTTATAAAGTAAGTGCGTGCGTGTGTGTGTGTGTGTCTGCATGTGCACACTATGTTGCTCAGTCATGTCTGACTCTATGACCGTATGGACTGTAGCCCACCAGGCTCCTGTGTTCATTGGATTCTCTGAGTAAGAATACTGCAATGGGTCGCCATAGGGATCTTCCTGACCCAAAGGTTGAACCCAAGTCTTATATGTCTCCTGCACTGGCAGGTGGGTTCTTTACTACCAGAGCCACCTGTGAAGCCTATCTATAAAGTTAAGAGTCCCTAATAATAGACTTGTACAAAGACTGATTGCTTACATTGACATATCTGTTTGCCAAAGAACAGTCATTTGTGTATACCCCTTCCTTTTAAATCTTAGCCTCTAGTCTCTAACAGTACTCTGTATAGACAACAATGGTCATTGAATGATGAAGCCATTACATTTGTTTAATGATGAATAGTAAGCAGCATTAGAAATCCCCTGACCAGTAATCCTCCACTTTCACTTCCCTCCAGTCAAATAATCTATTGGCTTATTACAATCTTAAAATGAGAGAATATGATAGAAAGTGTAAGAGGGAGGCTTGCTCACAGAGATCGGCTGCGCCCAATGTGAGATCGAGACTCTCCAGCTCTGGGGTAAGAACATCTGTTTGCATTTAATTGAGTTCTGATTATTTGTGCTTGACTTTATTTGAATCCTGATTAATGGAATCTTGATTCTGATTATTATATGTTTTATGATTAATAAAACTACTCTTGGTTTGACAATTAAAAAAAAAAAAAGAAAGTGCAAGAGGGGTGGGGAATGATGGCAGAAAGAGATGAAGGGGAAGGAAAGAAAAAAGAAAAGCTACTTTGGAGAGAAATGCCTCCAAATAATCAAATCACTAAAATTTACTGAAAAATTCTATTTACTATATACACTCATTAATATCAAAGTTCCTTGTATGATTGTTTGCTGAATAATGGAAAGCAAGATCTTTTCAGGTAGACTCTGTGCTTGCTGTGATGTAGCTTTTAACCATCTGGACATCCACATTTATACACATAAAAGGCTAACTCCTCTTCATTCTCAGGCTGATTTTAGGAACACACTGCAGGCACGGACCTGGCAGAGTTACATGCCCAGCAGTACACAGACTGCTGATGACTCAGAGTGTGACATCACACATGACCTTCCAAATATAAACACTAGAAATTTCAACTAAAAAATAAAAACGTATATTCCAAGTGTTACTGCAAAATACCCTCATTTTTTGCTGGCTCAGTGACTGCTGATGGAAGAACACAATGCCCTGGGGAAAGAACAAAAGTACTTTGACATCAGTGTGTGGGTTCAGATTAGAAAGAATCATGCTGTCTGATGGGGCACCTTTTCACCATATCCGAGAGCAAAACCAGAAAATAATTACAATACTGGCAGCTGTGCAGAGGGTGCTTCAGTGAACAAAGCAGAAGAATCATATGCCAGGAGGCAAAATAGGTCTCATTTTGGCAGAGAGAGAGAATTACTCTTTAGTAGGAAACTTGACTAATACCTGATATGTACATCCAAAAAAAAAAAAAAAAAAAAATTCGTTCTCTGTTCAGCCATGGAGTCCACAGTGCTTCCCTTAATAAATGCATCTAGAAATTAACAGCTTTCTTTGAGGGTAGAACAATTCCCCCTTGCCTACTCAACACCCACCCCCAAATCAGTTCATATGTAGAGCTATTTTGGCCTATTTTTGGGTGTTACTTCACCATCAGATCTCTAAAGAGTTTTAAACCAAAGAAATAACCAAAGGAACACAGCGGTGCAATTTGCTCTTGTCACAATTGACCATTGCTTCCTACACAGTACATGCTTTTTGTATTGTTCCTTTATTCTATATGATGTAATTATTTAAGTGCTTCATGTTCATCTTTGATGGTATGGGAGAAACCTATAGAATTTTGCAACCTTCTCGAAAGAGCTTAAAAAAGCCCTAGGGTTGTGGAGAAGGGAAAGGACAGTTGACTGCCATTTTATGACACATCTACCGTTCTTCTATTGGTTTACTGCATATGATTTACTTATCATTTCAGTACAGAGATGTGTTAGTGAAGCATGATTTCACTTTCAATTCCTGGTGAAGAACTGATTTCTTTGAACGAGATCATTAAGCTATTACCTCGAAGCCAAATGGTTACTGATAAGGGTTAAATCTAATACTTCTTTATATGATTTATAGTCTGATTATACATATTTATAGTCTGGTGGTGGTGGTAGAGAGGTGCCTAGAAAAAGATACAGTACCTCCCCAGGAAAGAACACCTTCACTTTTGTCTGAGAAGAAACAAAGAAACACAGTGCTAATCAATCAGAGGATTAGGATGATATAACTTTACAAGTAACCTTAGCTATAAGAAATTTTGATTTGGAGGCTTCAAAATTACTTTTACACAGCTTCCCTGGTGGTCCAGTGAGTGAAGAGTCCGCCTTGCAGTGCAAGGGGTACTGGTTTGATCCCTGGCCTGAGAAGATCCCACATGCCACAGAGCGGTTGGACCTGTGTGTCCAATTACAAGGCAGCGCCCTGGAGCACATGTGCCCAGAGCCGGTGCTCTGCGATGAGAGAGGCCACTGCAATGCGAGGTCCACACAGGCCAAAGAATAAAGATGGCTAAAAATAAATAAATACAAAACCAATAAAAGAGGCCAAATTTTAAAAAAAATTACTCTTATAAATCCAAATCATTATTCCTCAGTGTAATTTTTGCTCACTAGTATAATTTTCCTATATAATAAACTAAACTTAAGCCAAGTATGGCAACATAGCATTTAAACTCTAACATATTTGTAGTTCAACAATTTGAGAAAAGTATAGCGCCTGAGCTTCCAGTATGCAGACCATGATGAATATTTTGGTCTTGGATTATTCTCTACTGTGGAGCCTTTCCCTCCCTGTTTTCATGGTTTACATTTTTCCTACAGAGGGCTGTCACATAAAGGCAAGTTGAAAAAAATCACCTATTATTTTTTTGTTAATTACTATTTTATTTTTGGTAAAAATACAACCTTTAGAATTATTGAGATGATTAAACACAGACATGGATACATTTCAAAAGCACTATAAATTTGGAACTAAAACTCATTTCTAAAATGAATTAATAAAGTTTTATTTATATACAAATCACTGTATCTAAACCATATACCAGTATGTTGGCTAGCTTATATGCCATGAAAAAGATGGACAGAATATGAGTGGACAAGCAAATGAAAGTAAGAATAATACTGAAAGCTGATGAAGACACAGTGATGTTGGTATAATCTCTAATTCTGGTAAGATTTTATAAAAGTCTGGTGGTGGTGGTAGAGAGGTGCGTAGAAAAAGATACAGTACCTCCCCAGGAAAGAACACCTTCACTTTTGTCTGAGAAGAAACAAAGAAACACAGTGCTAATCAATCAGAGGATTAGGATGATATAACTTTACAAGTAACCTTAGCTATAAGAAATTTTGATTTGGAGGCTTCAAAATTACTTTTACACAGCTTCCCTGGTGGTCCAGTGAGTGAAGAGTCCGCCTTGCAGTGCAAGGGGTACTGGTTTGATCCCTGGCCTGAGAAGATCCCACATGCCACAGAGCGGTTGGACCTGTGTGTCCAATTACAAGGCAGCGCCCTGGAGCACATGTGCCCAGAGCCGGTGCTCTGCGATGAGAGAGGCCACTGCAATGCGAGGTCCACACAGGCCAAAGAATAAAGATGGCTAAAAATAAATAAATACAAAACCAATAAAAGAGGCCAAATTTTAAAAAAAATTACTCTTATAAATCCAAATCATTATTCCTCAGTGTAATTTTTGCTCACTAGTATAATTTTCCTATATAATAAACTAAACTTAAGCCAAGTATGGCAACATAGCATTTAAACTCTAACATATTTGTAGTTCAACAATTTGAGAAAAGTATAGCGCCTGAGCTTCCAGTATGCAGACCATGATGAATATTTTGGTCTTGGATTATTCTCTACTGTGGAGCCTTTCCCTCCCTGTTTTCATGGTTTACATTTTTCCTACAGAGGGCTGTCACATAAAGGCAAGTTGAAAAAAATCACCTATTATTTTTTTGTTAATTACTATTTTATTTTTGGTAAAAATACAACCTTTAGAATTATTGAGATGATTAAACACAGACATGGATACATTTCAAAAGCACTATAAATTTGGAACTAAAACTCATTTCTAAAAATGAATTAATAAAGTTTTATTTATATACAAATCACTGTATCTAAACCATATACCAGTATGTTGGCTAGCTTATATGCCATGAAAAAGATGGACAGAATATGAGTGGACAAGCAAATGAAAGTAAGAATAATACTGAAAGCTGATGAAGACACAGTGATGTTGGTATAATCTCTAATTCTGGTAAGAATTTAAGTTACTAAAACCTCTTCTTGGAATGAAATCTGGCAGTTTTATATAAGAATATTCACACCCAAATATTTCTGACCCAAAGTCTCATTGCTAAAATTTATCCTTAGTAAATCATCTAAATGCAAAAATATTATATGTTGAAAGATACACTTTCAATGTACTTTTATTTATCAGAAGCATAACATAAATAATTATAAATAATGAAGACATGCTACAATGGAGGATAGTTAAGTCAATTAGGGTACCACAGCTGAACAGAATAAAGGAACCATTGAAATCATAGTTATATAATAAGTTGGGCCAAGACACAGAGGATGGGCTGGGTTTGAACACGGGTCATCATATTTTAGATTTAACTTTAGTTACTTTCATTTTGGTATCAGACTGACCAACAGTACAATAGACGTACAATTAAGGTCATAAATAAGAGGACAGGATCCCCTGTTGCCTTTCTAGTTCCTCCCAGATGAGTCTCTGAAGTTCAAGGTCACTGTCAAGAATCTCCAAGTCAGAGGAGCTCTGGACTCTGCCTTGAGAGAGTTCATATCAACATTCAAGGTTCAACCCCATTTCTGTGTAAGAAAATTTTTCTACTTTATTACTTAATAAGAAAGTATTTAATCATTCTTTTTCTTACTGCATCATCACACCTACATCTAGCCTGGTCACAGTCTATTTTTTAAAGGTTACCTGGAAACATGGAAAATGTCTTGAAGCCGGCAGTGTGGGGAATCAAATTAGAAATATTATCTAGGATATATAATTACATAAGTAGGACTAAATGGAAATATGGGAAATTGAGGGGAAAGTAAATCTATTAGGATTATGATTGTTTCATTTTTAAATTTACAGTTCAAAACTTTAGTGATTCATAGGACAACTAATCATGGGTAAATCTAAAAGTTTTATTTATATACAAATCACTGTATCTAAACCATATACCAGTATGTTGGCTAGCTTATATGCCATGAAAAGATGGACAGAATATGAGTGGACAAGCAAATGAAAGTAAGAATAATACTGAAAGCTGATGAAGACACAGTGATGTTGGTATAATCTCTAATTCTGGTAAGAATTTAAGTTACTAAAACCTCTTCTTGGAATGAAATCTGGCAGTTTTATATAAGAATATTCACACCCAAATATTTCTGACCCAAAGTCTCATTGCTAAAATTTATCCTTAGTAAATCATCTAAATGCAAAAATATTATATGTTGAAAGATACACTTTCAATGTACTTTTATTTATCAGAAGCATAACATAAATAATTATAAATAATGAAGACATGCTACAATGGAGGATAGTTAAGTCAATTAGGGTACCACAGCTGAACAGAATAAAGGAACCATTGAAATCATAGTTATATAATAAGTTGGGCCAAGACACAGAGGATGGGCTGGGTTTGAACACGGGTCATCATATTTTAGATTTAACTTTAGTTACTTTCATTTTGGTATCAGACTGACCAACAGTACAATAGACGTACAATTAAGGTCATAAATAAGAGGACAGGATCCCCTGTTGCCTTTCTAGTTCCTCCCAGATGAGTCTCTGAAGTTCAAGGTCACTGTCAAGAATCTCCAAGTCAGAGGAGCTCTGGACTCTGCCTTGGAGAGAGTTCATATCAACATTCAAGGTTCAACCCCATTTCTGTGTAAGAAAATTTTTCTACTTTATTACTTAATAAGAAAGTATTTAATCATTCTTTTTCTTACTGCATCATCACACCTACATCTAGCCTGGTCACAGTCTATTTTTTAAAGGTTACCTGGAAACATGGAAAATGTCTTGAAGCCGGCAGTGTGGGGAATCAAATTAGAAATATTATCTAGGATATATAATTACATAAGTAGGACTAAATGGAAATATGGGAAATTGAGGGGAAAGTAAATCTATTAGGATTATGATTGTTTCATTTTTAAATTTACAGTTCAAAACTTTAGTGATTCATAGGACAACTAATCATGGGACTCTTTTTTCAAATTTTTTCACTCTAAAGTTTTTTCCATAGTAAAGGCAGACATTAAAGTTATTAGCCATTGTCCTGCTTCAACTGGGCACTGAAAGAAAAGGAAATCTTGCTTTTGAATTACATATGTTCCCCATCACACTGTTTCTTCATATTGTGCAAAAGTCTTCAAAACCTTTGGTTTGCATATTTATACTCCCATGGTCATCACTATACTGTTTTCCTTCTCCAGCAAATTTCTAGGAACTGATGAAATAAAGTATGTCTCTGTGCCTGTCAACATGAGAAGTTCTAACAAGATAAAGGCTAAGTTCTAAGATAGAGTACTGAGTCTGATTCTAAACAAAATTCCACAGGTACACAAAGGAATATATAGAGTGTATCACAATGGCCATACAGATTCACTCCTGAAACAAGTTTTTTCAAACGTTGAAATATAGTATAAAAAACTTGGATAACTTTTCCCTAAGTATTCACAGTGGGAGATATTACACTTATTCCAATTGGGCTGTACTAAATCTTTTCTAGATTTCCTTTGGGAATTGTATTACGAATCTGCTTCTCTGTCAAGAAAAATCAATCTTATTTTTTGTTTGTATGTTTGTCTTTTTTTTTTTTTCACTTTCCACTTCAGGCTTTCTTCCTTTCCCTCTTTTATTTCTTGCTGTTATGAGGCAATCACATGAGGAATTCTGAAATACTGGGTGCAAAGGAGAGACTGAATCAAATAGAGTCATGGAAACAGTAGCAGCAAACAGAAAATGTTCATTTGTGTTATGGGCTCTAGGACAGTGAGACATTAGAGTTGTTGTCTAGTTGTTAAGTCATGTCTGACTCTTGTGACACCATGGATTATAGCCCTCTGGGCTCTTCTGTTCATGGGATTTCTCAGGGAAGAATACTGCAGTGAGTTGCCATTTCCTTCTCCAGAGGAGTTTTCCTTATCCCGGGAATGAAGCCATGTCTCCTGCATAAGCAGGAGGATTCTTTACAACTGAGCCACCAGGGAAGCCAAGAAATAAGAGCAATGATAATGATGCTAAATGGGGTGCATACTATACCAGTCACTGGTATATAAGCTGACAGCCACTTGCTGTGCTATCTTAAATGATGTCCAGTACATGGCACAATGTAGACATTTGTCCAATGAATGAAGAAAAGGTTTAATGTATTCAGTAGAGTTATTCTGTTTACTGCTTAATAGTTGAATAATCTTTTAATAATTAAAAAACAAATTTTCAAATAAAATAATACTAAAGCAAGTGAAATCAAGGGTTAAAACTAGCCTTCATGTGACTGTGCTGTGATAAGGATCTCACGATGGGGAGCTATACCATCCCTCTCAAGTTTCAGTCCAGAGACTTGAGGTTTCTCCACACTGAAAGGTTCTCTTTCCTACTTGAATTCTCTTTTTAACATCTATGAATTCATTTACTTTGCTATATCAGGATTCAGTTGCAACATGCAGGATTTTTAATTATTAACTATATAATGAGTTCCCATTAACTGGTCATTGATCATCTGACATCAATTTCTCCATTATAAGCATTAGAGAAGACAGATATATATTTTATTATTCAAATATTTTAATGATAAAATCTAAGACAGCTATCTCCATTCAACTAAAATAGTTATTGCCCATTGTAGTATGTTTCCATAGCACAGACACTGCAAAATCTATCTGTATCATTTTAAACATTAAGAATTTAAAACCACACCAAAAGTCTGAGCTGATTTTCTTTCCACCGCACGAGTGCCCACCCAGGATCCCTTACTTGTTTTTATTTGCAGCTGCACAGGAATGAATGTAGCTAATTTACTGCTGCAGGCTATCTCGATACAAACAATGACATAATTTGTTCTTGTGTTCTTTTCAATCCATTTTCTAGCTGCCTTCCATCAAGTGTGAGTTCTATGACTTCTTTTTTTTTTTTTTTAAAGATTTATTTTATTTATTTATCTTTTGGGGGATGGGGTGGGGAGGGAGGGGGATGGGCGGGCCACTTCTATTGGTCTTTCATTTGTCTATTTTCATCCATCTTTGTTCTTTGGCTCCTGTGGGCCTCCCATCGCGGTGGCCTCTGTCATTGCAGTGTTGGCTCTGGGTGCATGCGCTCCAGAGCTCTGGCTTGGTAACTGGACACATCAGTCCAGCCACTCTGCAGCACATGGGATCTTCCCAGGCCAGGGACCGAACCGGCACCCCTTGCACTGCAAGGCGGTGTCCTTACCCACTGGACCACCAGGGGAAGCCCAGTTCTATGACTTCTTTAAGAAAATTGTTCTCCCAACAGAAATGACCTTGAATAACTGTAAATCTTCATATGATGAAAATGACTAATATTTGTATAAAGTTTTACAATACACAAAACCCTTAATATACACTCAGTTCAATTCAGTAGCTCAGTCAGTTCAGTAGCTCAGACATGTATGACTGCGATCTCATCGACTGCAGCATGCCAGGCTTCCCTGTCCTTCACCATCTCTCGAGCTTGTTCAAACTCATATCCACTGATTGACTCCATCCAACCATCTCATCCTCTGTCGTCCTTTCTGCCTTCTATTTTTCCCAGCATCAGGGTCTTTTCCCATGAGTTGTTTCTTTGCATCAAGTAGTCAGAGTATTGGAGCTTCAGCTTCAGTGCTTCCAATGAATACTCAGGGTTGATTTCCTTTAGGACTCACTGGTTTGAACTCTTTGGAGTCCAAAGGACTTTCAAGAGTCTGCTCCAACATCATAGTTCAAAAGGATCAATTCTTCGGCACTCAGCCTTCCTTATATACAACTCTCATGTTCCACGTGACTACTGGGAAAGTCATAGCTTTGACTATACGGACTTCTGTCAGCAAAGTGATTGTCTCTGCTTTTTAATACACTGTCTAGGTTTGTCATAGCTTTTTTTCCAAGGAGCAAGCAGCTTTTAATTTTGTGGGTGTAGTCACCATCCACAGTGATTTTAGAGCCCAAGACACTGTTTCCATTGTTTGCCCATCTATTTGCCATGAAGTAATGAACTGGCTGCCATGATCTTCGTTTTCTGAATGTGTAGTTTTAAGCCAGCTTTTTTGCTTTCCTCTTTCACCTTCATCAAAAGGCTCTTTAGTTCCTCTTCACTTTCTGCCTCAAGTGGTGTCACCTACATACCTGAGGTTATTGTTATTTCTCTGGGTAATCATGATTCCAGTGGTGCTTTATCCAGGCTGGCATTTCTCATGATATACTCTGCATTTATAAGTTCAATAAGCAGGGTGAAATATACAGGCTTGATATACTCCATTCCCAATTAGGAACTAGTCCGTTGTTCCATGTCCAGTTCTAACTGTTGCTTCTCGACTTGCATACAGCTTTCTGAGGAGACAGGTAGAGTGGAATTCCCATCTCTTTCAGAATTTTTCAAATTTGTTGTGAGGAGCACAGTCAAAGGCTTTCGCATAGTCAATTAAGTAGAAGTTGACATTTTTCTGAAATTTCCTTGCTCTTTCTATGATTAAGTGGGTAGAGGCAATTTGATCTTTGGCTCCTCTGCCTTTTATAAATCCACCTTGTACATCTGGAAGCTCTCAGCTAATGGACTGTTGAAAGCTAGCTTGGAGGATTTTTGAGTATTACTTTGCCAGTGTGTGAAATGAGTGCAAAGGTGCAGTAGTCTGAACATTCTCTGGCCTTCTTTGGGATTGGAATGAAAACTGACCTGTTTCAGTCCTGTGGCCACTTTTCTTTTTCCAGACTTACTGGCATACTGAGTGTAGCACTTTAACAGCATCATCTTTTAGGAATTGAAATAGTTCAGCTGGAATCCCATAACCTCCACTAACTTTGTTTGTAGTGATGTTTACTAAAGCCCACTTGACTTCACACTCCAAGATGTCTGGTTCTAGATGAGTGATTATCTGGGTCATTAAAATCTATTTTATATAGTTCTTCCGTGTATTCTTGCCACCTCTTCTTAAAACCTTCTGCTTCTGTTAGGTCCACACCATTTCTGTCCTTTACTGTGCCCATCTTTGCATGAAATGCTACCTTGGTATCTAATTTTCTTGTAGAGATCGCTAGTCTTTCCCATTCTGTTCTCCTCTATGTCTTCGCATTGTTCACTTAAGAAGGCTTTATTATCTCTCCCTGCTATTCTCTGGAACTCTTCCTTTTAGTGTAGTTTTAAGCCAGCTTTTTCGCTTTCCTCTTTCACCTTCATCAAAAGGCTCTTTAGTTCCTCTTCACTTTCTGCCTCAAGTGGTGTCACCTACATACCTGAGGTTATTGTTATTTCTCTGGGTAATCATGATTCCAGTGGTGCTTTATCCAGGCTGGCATTTCTCATGATATACTCTGCATTTATAAGTTCAATAAGCAGGGTGAAATATACAGGCTTGATATACTCCATTCCCAATTAGGAACTAGTCCGTTGTTCCATGTCCAGTTCTAACTGTTGCTTCTCGACTTGCATACAGCTTTCTGAGGAGACAGGTAGAGTGGAATTCCCATCTCTTTCAGAATTTTTCAAATTTGTTGTGAGGAGCACAGTCAAAGGCTTTCGCATAGTCAATTAAGTAGAAGTTGACATTTTCTGAAATTTCCTTGCTCTTTCTATGATTAAGTGGGTAGAGGCAATTTGATCTTTGGCTCCTCTGCCTTTTATAAATCCACCTTGTACATCTGGAAGCTCTCAGCTAATGGACTGTTGAAAGCTAGCTTGGAGGATTTTTGAGTATTACTTTGCCAGTGTGTGAAATGAGTGCAAAGGTGCAGTAGTCTGAACATTCTCTGGCCTTCTTTGGGATTGGAATGAAAACTGACCTGTTTCAGTCCTGTGGCCACTTTTCTTTTTCCAGACTTACTGGCATACTGAGTGTAGCACTTTAACAGCATCATCTTTTAGGAATTGAAATAGTTCAGCTGGAATCCCATAACCTCCACTAACTTTGTTTGTAGTGATGTTTACTAAAGCCCACTTGACTTCACACTCCAAGATGTCTGGTTCTAGATGAGTGATTATCTGGGTCATTAAAATCTATTTTATATAGTTCTTCCGTGTATTCTTGCCACCTCTTCTTAAAACCTTCTGCTTCTGTTAGGTCCACACCATTTCTGTCCTTTACTGTGCCCATCTTTGCATGAAATGCTACCTTGGTATCTAATTTTCTTGTAGAGATCGCTAGTCTTTCCCATTCTGTTCTCCTCTATGTCTTCGCATTGTTCACTTAAGAAGGCTTTATTATCTCTCCCTGCTATTCTCTGGAACTCTGCATTCAGTGGATATATCTTCCATTTCCTCCTTTGCCTTTCACATCTTTCCCTTTCTCAGCTATTTGTAAGGTTTACTCAGACAATCATTTTACTATTTGCATTTCTTTCTCTTGGGGGTGGTTTTGATCACTGCCTCCTGTACAGTGTTATGAACCTGTGTCCATAGTTCTTCAAGCACTCTATCAGATCAGTTCCTTTGAATCTATTTGTAACTTCCACTGTACAATCGTAAGGGATATGATTTATGGCATACCCGAATGGCCAACTGGTATTCCCTACTTTCTTCAATTTAAGTCTGAATTTTGCAATAAAGAGTTCATGATCTGAATTACAGTCAGCTCCAGCTCTTGCTTTTGCTGACTGTATAGAGTTTGTCCATCTTCAGCTGCAAAGAATATAATCAATTTGATTTTGTTATTGACCATCTGGTGATGTCTATGTATACAGTCATCTCTTGTGTTGTTGGAAGAGTGTTTGATAAGACCAGTGTGCTTTCTTGGCAAAACTCTGTTAGCCTTCGCCCAGCTTCATTTTGTACTCCAAGGCCAAACTTGCCTGTTACTCCAGGTATCTGTTGACTTCCTACGTTTGTACTCCAGTCCCCAGTGATGAAAAGGGCATCTTTTTTTTAGTGTTAGTTCTAGAAAATCTTGTTGGTCTTCATAGAACTGTTTAACTTCAGCATTAGTGGTTGGGGCACAGTCTTGGATTTCTGTGATATTTAATGGTTTGTCTTGGAAACAAACCTAGATCATTCTGTCACTTTTGAGATTGCACCCAAGTACTGCATTTTGAACTCTTTTGTTGACTATGAGGGCTACTCCATTTCTTCTAAGGAATTCTTGCCAACAGTAGTAGATATAGTGGTCATCTGAATTAAATTCACCCATCCTCTCCATTTTAATTCACAGATTCCTAAAATATCAATGTTCATTCTTGCCATCTCCTGTTTGACTGCTTCAAATTTACTGTGATTCACGGACCTAACACTTCAGGTTGCTAGGCAATATTGTTATTTGCAGCCAGCATTGGACTTCACTTTCACTACCAGACACATCCGCAGCTTAGTGTTTTTCTGCTTTGGCTCACTCTTTTCATTCCTTCTGCAGCTATTTCTTGCTCTTCTCCAGTAGCTTATTAGGCACCTACTGATCTAGGGAGTCCTTTTACATCTTTCCCTTTCTCAGCTATTTGTAAGGTTTACTCAGACAATCATTTTACTATTTGCATTTCTTTCTCTTGGGGGTGGTTTTGATCACTGCCTCCTGTACAGTGTTATGAACCTGTGTCCATAGTTCTTCAAGCACTCTATCAGATCAGTTCCTTTGAATCTATTTGTAACTTCCACTGTACAATCGTAAGGGATATGATTTATGGCATACCCGAATGGCCAACTGGTATTCCCTACTTTCTTCAATTTAAGTCTGAATTTTGCAATAAAGAGTTCATGATCTGAATTACAGTCAGCTCCAGCTCTTGCTTTTGCTGACTGTATAGAGTTTGTCCATCTTCAGCTGCAAAGAATATAATCAATTTGATTTTGTTATTGACCATCTGGTGATGTCTATGTATACAGTCATCTCTTGTGTTGTTGGAAGAGTGTTTGATAAGACCAGTGTGCTTTCTTGGCAAAACTCTGTTAGCCTTCGCCCAGCTTCATTTTGTACTCCAAGGCCAAACTTGCCTGTTACTCCAGGTATCTGTTGACTTCCTACGTTTGTACTCCAGTCCCCAGTGATGAAAAGGGCATCTTTTTTTTAGTGTTAGTTCTAGAAAATCTTGTTGGTCTTCATAGAACTGTTTAACTTCAGCATTAGTGGTTGGGGCACAGTCTTGGATTTCTGTGATATTTAATGGTTTGTCTTGGAAACAAACCTAGATCATTCTGTCACTTTTGAGATTGCACCCAAGTACTGCATTTTGAACTCTTTTGTTGACTATGAGGGCTACTCCATTTCTTCTAAGGAATTCTTGCCAACAGTAGTAGATATAGTGGTCATCTGAATTAAATTCACCCATCCTCTCCATTTTAATTCACAGATTCCTAAAATATCAATGTTCATTCTTGCCATCTCCTGTTTGACTGCTTCAAATTTACTGTGATTCACGGACCTAACACTTCAGGTTGCTAGGCAATATTGTTATTTGCAGCCAGCATTGGACTTCACTTTCACTACCAGACACATCCGCAGCTTAGTGTTTTTCTGCTTTGGCTCACTCTTTTCATTCCTTCTGCAGCTATTTCTTGCTCTTCTCCAGTAGCTTATTAGGCACCTACTGATCTAGGGAGTCCAGTGTATTATTTTTTTGCCTTTCATACTGTTCATGGGGTTCTCAAGGCACGAACACTAAAGTGGTTTGCCATTCCCTTCTTCAGCTGACCACGTTTTGTCGGAACTCTCCACTGTCTTGTCTTTGGTGGCCCTATACGGCATGGTTCTGGGTTTCATTGAGTTAGACACGGCTGTGATCCATGTGATTAGTTTGGTTAGTTTTCTGTGATTGTGCTTTTCATCCTGTTTGCCTTTCTGATGGATGAAGTTAAGCATCTTGTGGAAGCTTCCTGTCAGGAGGGACTGGCTTTGTGGAAAGCTGGATCTTGCTCTGGTGGGTAAGGCCATGTTCAGTAGATCTTTAATCCAATTATCTGCTGATGGGTGGAGCTGTGTTCCCGCCCTGCAGATTGGCCTGAGGCTAAACTATGGTATGGGTATGGTATGGTAAGGTAATGGCAACCTTCATTATTACTCTGATATATTAAAATATACATTAGCTCATTTAATTCTCCTAATGATCCAAAGCAGTACCATCATTCTTTCCATTTTGCTTATGCAATAAACATTTTTTAAATACAGTGATTTTCCCAAGATTACACAGCAGAGGTAACAAACACTTTAAATTCAGTGTTCTTTGTTTCCTTCACCTTCAACATAATCATTCTACCATTTAATGTAGATACGAAAGCCTCTCTTTCTTGGAGTACCTTACTTTATGAAATTTAAATGGAAAATGGATTGAGATGAAAACTGCTTGAAATCTTCCCTAAGCTAGTATTCTTCCTTAATGTTCGTAGTAAAGTCAGTCATTTAAATCTCTCTCTAAAGTAAGTAGAATAAAATGCTAACTAAAGGGCATTAGGAATTATGCCAATCTGTGCTTGAACACTCTCCTTTGATTCAGTATCTATTTTTCTTCAAACCACAAAACAATAATTGGAACAAGAACACTTATATCAACTGGACACTAAAATATCACATAAAAAACTCAATAACTGACTAATTCATTTGAGGACACTGATGTAAAGACTACAAATGTATGACAAGGAGAACAGTATAATATATACTGTTAGTATATTAGTAATATATACTAGTATAATAAGTTGGCACAGTGCTGTGCCTTGTTAAGTCTCTTCAATCATGTCCAACTCTATGGACTGTAGACCATACATTTCTCTTTCCACGGGATTCTCCAGGCAAGAATAATGGAGTGGGTTGCCATCTCCTCCTCCAGAGGATCTTCCCAACCGTGGGATCCAACCCACATCTTTTACATCTCCTGCATTGGGAGGCAGGTTTCTTACCATCAGCACCACCTGGGAAGCCCAAAGATGACAGTGTAGTGGTCTCTAAATAATACATATTCTCAAAGATGAAGTTATCTAATGGCTTTGTCTGGTAGAGTTATAAGGAATTAAAAAAGAGATTTCCTAGAAATTGCTTGAAGTATGATGAAAATACCATATGGAATATTTTAGCAATTATTTAAAAAGAAACAGTGTCATTAGTTACTGACATAAAAATTTTATAAACAATGAGATGGAAAGTCATTATCATAAAACTATAAACTGTAAGGCAGTTTCACATGATTTTATCTCAAATTACAGCTAAAGTGAAAATAATATAATAGCTTCACAAAATTAAACATTATAACTGTAATTGCCTGTTATCTCATTTCCTGATTTGTATAGAAACTTCTGAAACACCTTTTTATCAGCGATGAAACAGAAGTACAGAAAAGAAAAGATGTATCTCAATTCTTCTAAGTAAAAGATGTTTTTTCCACTATTGGGTAAATATTCAGCTAAAGAGATCCATTAAAATCCACCACATCCTTCCTTCTGTCCCCGGCGGTGGAGCAAAGAACATCGTGTCATACTCACCATCACATTCATCTTGTTCAATAACAGCTGTGGCTTCATTGTGGGGAGGCCCGCACAGCCTTACCTGGCGCCTCCTCTGTTTCACTCATGACCATCACCCTGTGGTTCCAGGCCCACCCCAGAGGCAGGCACACAGTTGGGGCTCATGAAATATTTAACAAGAACACTTATATCAACTGGACACTAAAATATCACATAAAAAACTCAATAACTGACTAATTCATTTGAGGACACTGATGTAAAGACTACAAATGTATGACAAGGAGAACAGTATAATATATACTGTTAGTATATTAGTAATATATACTAGTATAATAAGTTGGCACAGTGCTGTGCCTTGTTAAGTCTCTTCAATCATGTCCAACTCTATGGACTGTAGACCATACATTTCTCTTTCCACGGGATTCTCCAGGCAAGAATAATGGAGTGGGTTGCCATCTCCTCCTCCAGAGGATCTTCCCAACCGTGGGATCCAACCCACATCTTTTACATCTCCTGCATTGGGAGGCAGGTTTCTTACCATCAGCACCACCTGGGAAGCCCAAAGATGACAGTGTAGTGGTCTCTAAATAATACATATTCTCAAAGATGAAGTTATCTAATGGCTTTGTCTGGTAGAGTTATAAGGAATTAAAAAAGAGATTTCCTAGAAATTGCTTGAAGTATGATGAAAATACCATATGGAATATTTTAGCAATTATTTAAAAAGAAACAGTGTCATTAGTTACTGACATAAAAATTTTATAAACAATGAGATGGAAAGTCATTATCATAAAACTATAAACTGTAAGGCAGTTTCACATGATTTTATCTCAAATTACAGCTAAAGTGAAAATAATATAATAGCTTCACAAAATTAAACATTATAACTGTAATTGCCTGTTATCTCATTTCCTGATTTGTATAGAAACTTCTGAAACACCTTTTTATCAGCGATGAAACAGAAGTACAGAAAAGAAAAGATGTATCTCAATTCTTCTAAGTAAAAGATGTTTTTTCCACTATTGGGTAAATATTCAGCTAAAGAGATCCATTAAAATCCACCACATCCTTCCTTCTGTCCCCGGCGGTGGAGCAAAGAACATCGTGTCATACTCACCATCACATTCATCTTGTTCAATAACAGCTGTGGCTTCATTGTGGGGGAGGCCCCGGCACAGCCTTACCTGGCGCCTCCTCTGTTTCACTCATGACCATCACCCCTGTGGTTCCAGGCCCACCCCAGAGGCAGGCACACAGTTGGGGCTCATGAAATATTTTCAAATGAATAAATTACTTTCACCACTTGACAATGTAACCATAAAACACTGTCTTACAATTTTGAAATTACATTATATCCAAAGAAATGTTATGTTAAGGATAGAATGAGTTATCAATGTAATGTGTCTTTTATTCTGTCTGTGAATTTCCATCTATTTTGATAATCTAAAGCAAATGTTTAAAGCTACATATATTTTAATTCCAAGTAATTAGTCATGTGATTAATTTATTATTTCAACCCCCTGTGTTCTAGGCATGAGACTAAGCATTAGAGTAGAGGAAATTAAATGTTAAATCATTCTATCATTCAACAAACACTTGCTACAAGCTAGATGCCAAGTAAAATTATTAGATAACAGCCAAAAAGAATTGGCAGGTGAAGTGAGATGGTAGTTTTTATATTTTCCAACACACACACACACACACACCCCCATAGAAGAAATATTTGTGGAAATCTGTGGTATTTTTCTTTACAAAGAGAGAAAAGGGTCTGGTAGTAATGGACAAGTATGGAGGGTGGGCCTGGGTAGGACTCTAACATATTTTGAAGGAGGGGACTTCGGCACATTTGCCTGTAGTTGTAGGGTTGTTTAGGGGATCATCTCTAACATCTGCTAATGGGCACTATTCTGGGCAAGTGAAGAAGCAATGGACAGTCTGAGATTATGGATACTGCATGAAATGTGACCTGGGAACTACTCAGTGTCTGGGTTCTACCTTGGATCTGAAAGGGAGAATAGGCAGACTTGGTAAGGAAGCCAGAGGCTTCCAAGGAGGAGGAGGACAAAGAACAGGAGGGGGTACAAACATTTTCTAGCCTAAATGTTTGCCATGATAAGCATCTACTCTAAAAGTAACTTTACTGCTTTATGGAGACAAACTATTTTGCACTGGAATGTCTCATCTAGTCTGGAGACCATTCTCTGACTAAGCCCACATTAATGTGGGATCAATAACAGCTGTGGCTTCATTGTGGGGAGGCCCGCACAGCCTTACCTGGCGCCTCCTCTGTTTCACTCATGACCATCACCCCTGTGGTTCCAGGCCCACCCCAGAGGCAGGCACACAGTTGGGGCTCATGAAATATTTTCAAATGAATAAATTACTTTCACCACTTGACAATGTAACCATAAAACACTGTCTTACAATTTTGAAATTACATTATATCCAAAGAAATGTTATGTTAAGGATAGAATGAGTTATCAATGTAATGTGTCTTTTATTCTGTCTGTGAATTTCCATCTATTTTGATAATCTAAAGCAAATGTTTAAAGCTACATATATTTTAATTCCAAGTAATTAGTCATGTGATTAATTTATTATTTCAACCCCCTGTGTTCTAGGCATGAGACTAAGCATTAGAGTAGAGGAAATTAAATGTTAAATCATTCTATCATTCAACAAACACTTGCTACAAGCTAGATGCCAAGTAAAATTATTAGATAACAGCCAAAAAGAATTGGCAGGTGAAGTGAGATGGTAGTTTTTATATTTTCCAACACACACACACACACACACCCCCATAGAAGAAATATTTGTGGAAATCTGTGGTATTTTTCTTTACAAAGAGAGAAAAGGGTCTGGTAGTAATGGACAAGTATGGAGGGTGGGCCTGGGTAGGACTCTAACATATTTTGAAGGAGGGGACTTCGGCACATTTGCCTGTAGTTGTAGGGTTGTTTAGGAGATCATCTCTAACATCTGCTAATGGGCACTATTCTGGGCAAGTGAAGAAGCAATGGACAGTCTGAGATTATGGATACTGCATGAAATGTGACCTGGGAACTACTCAGTGTCTGGGTTCTACCTTGGATCTGAAAGGGAGAATAGGCAGACTTGGTAAGGAAGCCAGAGGCTTCCAAGGAGGAGGAGGACAAAGAACAGGAGGGGGTACAAACATTTTCTAGCCTAAATGTTTGCCATGATAAGCATCTACTCTAAAAGTAACTTTACTGCTTTATGGAGACAAACTATTTTGCACTGGAATGTCTCATCTAGTCTGGAGACCATTCTCTGACTAAGCCCACATTAATGTGGGAGTGGGCCTAGTAAGGCTTTCACAATCTTGACAATCTTGTTAATAATCAACTGAAAAAGTACAAAATGTCTCGCCTAAACTAGTTGCTTGAGGTACTCTCCTACCCTCTTCCAGTGCCTCTTGCTGGAAGCTTTCCCTATCCCTTTTTTCTTTTTTTTTTTAAGATTTATTTATTTATTTATTTTGGGCGGGGGTCGGGTTGGGGAGGGAGGGGAGGGGGCGGGCCACTTCTATTGGTCTTTCCTTTCTCTATTTTCCTCCGTCTTTGTTCTTTGGCCCGTGTGGGCCTCCCATCGCGGTGGCCTCTGTTGTCGCAGAGCACCGGCTCTGGGCGCATGCGCTCCAGAGCTCCGGCTCGGTAATTGGACACATCAGTCCAGCCGCTCCGCGGCACGTGGGATCTTCCCAGGCCAGGGCTCGAACCGGCGCCCCTTGCAGTGCAAGGCGGTGTCCTTACCCACTGGACCACCAGGGGAAGCCCCCCTTTTTTCTTTAATAAACCTTTTGCTGCATGAAGCTCTGAGTGACCAAAGTCATATCTTTTGATTCTGAAGTGAAATCTTCTCCTTCAGAGGTCATGAATCTGATACCATTCACTGTAAGCTATCCACTGTCATCTATAAGCTCCTAGATATATTCATACTCTATGGGGTTAGAATTACAGTCATAGAATTATGCCTAGAAATAAGGCCAAAGTCTGAATAAAGACAAATTTTAGAATGAGAGCACATCTCAAAAAAGGAAGGCTTTCCATGCTTTTATTACAAAGTAAAAGGTAGTCTCCTGTAGAGAAAAGCTTGAATTTACCTTGGGTAGAAATTTTTCCAAAAGTACCCTTGTGGCTGGTAGTATGTCTCAAAGTTCTATCCCTTAAAGAAAGGAGATCCCAAAGCATCTGAAATACATTCTAAACAGACACTAGCATATACAAAATTCAAAGATGGGTCCTCAGAGATGGTTAGACTAGTCTGGCTGCACTGGTAACAACATAGAAAATCAACTATTAAAAAGTTTTAGGAGTTGGGGAAGTTTCAGACTGAATATTACATATGGGTTCAACCTTGCATTTTTCACTATCTTCACCTACCCTATGTGGAGTGTGGAAGATAGCTGAAGGGGTTAAACATATTTATCTAAAATCCTCTCTCTTCTGTAATAGGTAAAGGACTTCTCCTTGGAAAGTGAGTGGTACTTAAATTTGAGACTGCAATAAGTGGGCTACTCTTGAGATTCTTTTTGTTTCCATTTGCCTTTGTTCTTGCCTTAGTACCTCTAATAGAAAAAACATTTTATGAGTCAAATCACAGCCACAGTTATTCTGTAAATTTTTTTCTTTTAAAAAAGTTAAAATTAGGGCCTTGTAATGTAATAAAACAATGCTATCAACCTAGATGTTAAGATAAACCTCTGATCCATATATCAGGAATAACCTGATCTGGTTAAAAGCTACAAGAAAAATGAAGATGGATTTGGAAATAGGGCCAAATTTTGCACACGACAAACTGTACAACACAACAGACCTAGGTTTGAATTCCAGCTCAGTTACTTACTCACTTGCACCAATGACATTTAGCAAGTTATTTAACCTATCTGAGGTCTGCTACCTTCCTTAAAATAATGTAATAAAATTATTACTATTACAAAAATAATAGTAATTATTCTTGCTATAATAAAATGCATCTATTCAGAAGGCCTGGGATCCAAAGACAAAATTATATATTTTTCTTCTATAAAGTTCTGTACACTGCAATATTCCCTTTTGGATATGATGGCTTTCCTGAAGTAGAAGGAATGTTATCTGGATTCCCAGGGCATTATTCTTTCCTTCAGTTCATTTTATTTATTATCCCAGTCACAATCTTTTTTGTTAATCTTTCAATAAATTGTTATACTTCCTTTCTCTTTGGTCTTCATTGAAACAAGTTTTCCCTTCATGCAATCATGAATGAACTTATTGTTATTTCTATATAGTAATGCAAGCACTGTCTTCTAAACCATTACGATAAATTTTAGGATGAAAATGAATAGCAAGGGTAAGTGACAAAAGAAAGTGGCCTGTGAATACATAAATGAGTCATGATGCAAACTGAATGAAAAAGTTGAGAGACTTAGCTCACATATTTCCTTTATCTAAAAATAATTCACCAAGTTTATTGATGTTAAACTGACATTTGCTAGCCATGAATCTACCAGAAGAGAGGAGAGGTGTTATTATTTACTAAATGCACACGTTTTACTGGTACTAAGGCAATATGTGATACTGTTACATGTGATAGCGCTCATTCATCATAGACGTTTGACCAAAGTATGAAAATATATCCTAAGAACAATTACACAGTAATCAAAATAATATTCTATTACATATACTTGCTGGAGCATATATGCAAAAAGTATCCCACTTTTAGGAGACTTATGTACATTCCAATAAACTAGTTATAACTTTCACTGTGTGCAAAAGAAATAGGAAGCACTTGCTCTTCCTCTCGTTTGGAGAAGGGAAGGGGAACCCACTCCAGTATTCTTACCTGGAAAAGCCCATGGGCAAAGGAGTCTGGCAGGCTACAGTCCATGGAGTTGCGAAGAGTTGGACACAACGTAGTGACTAACATACTATAAATGGATAATTTCTAGGCTCATTCAGCTAAGCAGCAACACTTTCAAAACAAATGATCCCAGAACCTTACCTCAGAACAAAAGCAAAAGGAAATTTTAACCCTTGAACTGACCCCCTTCTAATGACTTTTATCTCAACAGGTCTATTAAGGTTGATAGATGCTAGACCCTGCCATCCTTGCTCAAGGGGATGGACTCTGGAGAAGTATCAACATTTTCTGCTCTGACATAAACCAACTCCCTTGTTTTCTGGTGCTGAGAAACTAACCTTCTCCTTCTAAATCCCTCTTTTGAGCCAACAACTCCTAGAACTGGACATAATGGCCTGTGGATGTGATGGTCAGATTGCAAGGAGGACATCTCCTTTCTGTAAGATTCTAACACCTTCCTATCAACCTTGCACTCAGCACGTGGCTGTTTTTGTCTCTTTCCCATATAAAATCCCCTCTTTCATTCTCAAAGAGACACTTCCGTGAGCTGTTCTCCCTGTAGCAACTGCTTGAATAAAGTACCTTTTCAGTCACATTTTGAGATTCAGGGAATTTCTGAGAAACTGACTGCCCTTTACTATGATTCTTGAAAGACATTTTGAATGAACAAAGGATTATAAATTGATGTCTATTTTTCTCACAGCATATTAATGAAAAAGTTGAGAGACTTAGCTCACATATTTCCTTTATCTAAAAATAATTCACCAAGTTTATTGATGTTAAACTGACATTTGCTAGCCATGAATCTACCAGAAGAGAGGAGAGGTGTTATTATTTACTAAATGCACACGTTTTACTGGTACTAAGGCAATATGTGATACTGTTACATGTGATAGCGCTCATTCATCATAGACGTTTGACCAAAGTATGAAAATATATCCTAAGAACAATTACACAGTAATCAAAATAATATTCTATTACATATACTTGCTGGAGCATATATGCAAAAAGTATCCCACTTTTAGGAGACTTATGTACATTCCAATAAACTAGTTATAACTTTCACTGTGTGCAAAAGAAATAGGAAGCACTTGCTCTTCCTCTCGTTTGGAGAAGGGAAGGGGAACCCACTCCAGTATTCTTACCTGGAAAAGCCCATGGGCAAAGGAGTCTGGCAGGCTACAGTCCATGGAGTTGCGAAGAGTTGGACACAACGTAGTGACTAACATACTATAAATGGATAATTTCTAGGCTCATTCAGCTAAGCAGCAACACTTTCAAAACAAATGATCCCAGAACCTTACCTCAGAACAAAAGCAAAAGGAAATTTTAACCCTTGAACTGACCCCCTTCTAATGACTTTTATCTCAACAGGTCTATTAAGGTTGATAGATGCTAGACCCTGCCATCCTTGCTCAAGGGGATGGACTCTGGAGAAGTATCAACATTTTCTGCTCTGACATAAACCAACTCCCTTGTTTTCTGGTGCTGAGAAACTAACCTTCTCCTTCTAAATCCCTCTTTTGAGCCAACAACTCCTAGAACTGGACATAATGGCCTGTGGATGTGATGGTCAGATTGCAAGGAGGACATCTCCTTTCTGTAAGATTCTAACACCTTCCTATCAACCTTGCACTCAGCACGTGGCTGTTTTTGTCTCTTTCCCATATAAAATCCCCTCTTTCATTCTCAAAGAGACACTTCCGTGAGCTGTTCTCCCTGTAGCAACTGCTTGAATAAAGTACCTTTTCAGTCACATTTTGAGATTCAGGGAATTTCTGAGAAACTGACTGCCCTTTACTATGATTCTTGAAAGACATTTTGAATGAACAAAGGATTATAAATTGATGTCTATTTTTCTCACAGCATATTAATGATATAATTCAATTCTTTTCTGGATTCTGTTGAGACATGAGCTATTAGTCTACTCGTTCTTGCCTTGAAAATGATTTTTATATCTTCATTAGATGCTTTAAGATGTTCTCTCTTTCGCTGTTCAGCAGTATCACATTAAGGTGTTTTAGTGTGCATAGCATCTTACTTATACTGCTGGGGACACTTTATTTAAGCTGTGGATTCAAATATTCTGGAATATTCTCAGAATATATTTCCAACTATTGCCTCTTTTCCACTCCCTCTATCTTCTCCTTCTAGAACTCTGCTTTCAAGTTTATCAGGTATCCTAACCCATCTTATATCCTGATGTGTTTCTCATATTTTTCATCTTTGTGTGTCTTTAGGCTTTGTTCAGGGTAGCATTTTAATATCATTCTTCAAGTTCATTATATCTACTAGGTCAAATCTGCTATTAAATCAATATAACCAAAATTTTAACTTAATATATATTTCTTTTCTAGAATGTTACAATTATTTTTAAAATCTGCCTATTCATTGATGATATTTTCAATTCTTCTTTATTTATAAAACATATTAATTGTGACTATATATGTGTGTGTGTATATATACATACATACATACATACATACATACATATATATATATATATATAAATAAAGTCTGTTTGCCTCTACAGGCAATTACTGCTGTCTTGTATTTCTTTGATTCCCATTCACGGTGCCTAGTATCCTTAGATGTTTTGTGATTTTTGTCTGTGCACTGCTTCTTTTCCTTGGAATTTTATTTATGGAAATGTTTTGAAGTTTTGATTGAGGTTGATATTCCCAGAGAGGATTTACATTTGCTTCTGGTAGACCCAAGGGGAGTGCTGTAAAACTGGGACCCACTAAGATTAAGTCCTTAGATGGAGGTTTGACAGACACAGGGACCACGAATTCAGGCTGAAGCCACACAAAAGGGCTGATTTATGGTTTTAAATTCTTGGGGTGGAGTGATTTCCCCTTCTATCCACCTGAGAGCTGAGAAAGGAAAGCTGCCTTGTACTTTTCTGCACAGGAACATTTATTTCTTTTGTAACAGTTTTATTGAAATAAAATTCACATGCCATAAAATTAATCATTTTCAAGTATAATTCAGTGATTGTTTAGTATATTTAGAGTTGTGCCACCATCATCACTACCTAATTTTGGAATACTTTAATCACCTCTAAAAGAACCCCCATCCTCATTAGCTGTCTTCTCAATCCTTCCTCCTTCTAGTCACTGACAATCATCAGTCTACTTTCTGTCTCTAGATATCTGCCCATTATGGACATTTCATGGAATCATATAGCAAAGGTATGGCCTTGTATAACTAGCTTCTTTCACTTAAAATAATGTTTTCAAGGTTATTCACAGAAACTCTCATATTTTATTCACTCTCACGATGAGTAAATAAAACTTCACTCACAATGAGTGAGGGAAAAAAAATTCACTCACAATGAGTGAATAGTCCTTGGCATCCTAACTTTACACGAGTATGATCAAGTTATTAAGTTTTAGCCATTAGAATGTAGGCAGAAATCAGGTATATGACTTCTAGGTCTTTTTCTTAAAAGACAGCTGGTTGCTCTCTATTCCTTTTTCCTGATTCCTTCGGGCTGACACAAAATGATGGTAATGGTGAGTTGGTTGAAATTATGCAGAAGGTATTATTCTTCAAATTAACAGAAAAAGAATAAGACCTATATTCCTGACCATGCTGTGGTGCAGAGTCACAAGATTTAGTCCCTACTGAATATTGAAATTGACTAATATATACTTTCTTTAGGACTTTATTTAGATCTTTTGGCTACAGTGGAGAAAGAAATGGAAGCTCACTCAAGTATTCTTGCCTGGAGAATTCCATGGACAGAGGAGCCTCGCAGGCTATAGTCTATAGGGTTGCAAAGAGTCAGACGTGATTGAGTGACTATCGCTCACTCACTCACTGTGGTTACAGCAGTTTAACCTGTACGCTAAATAACATAATTAGAATGTAGCATCACTTAGTTTATTTATCATTTGCTTACTGGATATTATTCCAGTATTTTAAATGATAATAATGCTGCCATGAACCTTCACTTCCTCTCCACTTGTTTCCTTGTAACACATTTCTAGAAGTGGAGTTGCTAATCATAAGTTGAGAACATTGTTAAGTCTCTTGATAAATATTGACAAATTTCCATTAAGAAAGATGGCTTGTTTTACCCTAAACAGTGCATAAGAGTGCTTTGTGATCATTCTCATTAAACTTAAAAATGAAAAAAACCCTAAAAATTGCTATTTGATAACTTGTTTAAGGTAAATATTAGTAACTAATGAACAGTGAAAACTACTTGTTTTTATTATTTGTATAAGTTCTGTTGCTAAGGAAACAACATATACCTCTTCATGGGATTTAAAGTAAGCATGCAAGCCTCCCTAAGCCTTTCAACAGGGAAACAATGGTAACAATTGTATTATGTTTGCAATATAATTATCTTTAAGTACATTAAAAATGATAACATTTTCAGCATACACTGAACTTACTTTGGGTTTTTGACTTGCATTTCCTGAGTTATGATTATAATGTTATTTTCCCATTTCAGCTCAATATTTCCTCATTTATATTATGGTTCTGTAGCAGAAAATGGTTGTATGTTTTCAAAACAACAGTAATATGTAAAAACCAAGTAAGTGGTGATGCCCAAAATGAGGAACTAATCCAATAACCCATCTCCTCTTATAGCTATATACTTCTATCTGTTTCACACGGGACAATTGCCTAATTTTTGTTGTCTCACATTGATAGCTTTTATCCTGTGAAAATGATAAACAAACAAAAAAGATAATTTAATCACAGTCCCAGATGCAGTGTGGTCTAAAATAAAAAAGTGAATGGATACAAGTTATAAGCAAGCTATTGTAGATATAGACATACAAAGCTACATACTTAAAAGTATGCATTCTGTCTGTACGAATATAAAAGCTAGTGTTTTGATTAAAATCTACTTCACACCTGACTTTTATTTGGAGTTGTGGGAAACAGCTTGCAAGATGTCCCCCAGAGAGCTCACTTCCTGGTACTCACACCCTTGTGTAGTTCCCACTGAATAGGGTTAACATGTGCAACTAATACTGTGGAATGATAGAGTATGACTTCTGAAGCTAGTTCATGGAAGATATTCTGGCTCCTACCTATCTCTTGGATCATTTTTTTCTGGGGAACTCAGTGGCCGTGTCAAGGGAACGCTCAAGCAGCCCAAAGGGGAGCTAATGTGAAGAGAAACTAAGACATGACTGACAACCAGCACTAACTTGCCAGGCTCATGAGGGAATCACCTTGGAAGTAAATCCTTTAGTTCCAGTTAAGACTTCAAATGACAGCAGTGTATGAGCAACACTCAGCCAGAATCCCTCAAGCTATTTCTGGATTCTGACCCATATAAACTATATGGCACAATAAATGTTTACTATGCGAAGCTGCAGAATTTGGCGGTTATGTAACCAGAAATAGATTAATAATATAGGGGCTTTGGATTATAAAAATGAAGGGCGATTAATCTGAATAAGAAACTGAATGGCAAAAGGAGAACCCTTTATAGTAAATTAAAATCTATATTTATATGTAACTTTTAATTCATCAAAAATTCACAACATATTATTATGTATAAAAGCCCTTCAACTTTTTCTAACTGTAGAGCCAGTGCTTCACTCTAAGTAGGTCCTCTAGCCTTGCCTTCTGAGCTCAGCTTCTTTACCAGGCACATGAATACACATCCAAGGAACACCCCAGACTAGTGCTAAGGTAGCACAAAGACTTAGGGGACATATCACCTCCACTCAAGGTTTTCCAAAGCTTTTAGAACGTTTCCCATGGCACCTTCTATAAACATAAAAATTTCTCACACCTCTTTACACTAAATGAAGTTCAAACATTTTATAAATGGTGCCCCCAAACAAGCTGAGATAATGCAACAAAGGTACTGCTTTGTCTTCAAAATACAAGCAATCTCATCACCCTTATTCTCCATTCCCACCTCAGGAAAGATATCTAGAGAATCACTTTAATAAAGTTTTCAAATCATGTAAGTATAGGGAAATTACAGAAGTTAACCACTTCAAATTCATTTCCTCTTGTGAAGCTTCGTACCAGGTTAACTGACCATAGTGGATTAACTGTCTTTGGATCAAGGTTACAGTCAAATCTAGCAGAAAGATAATATACTAACAATAAATTTCAGTATCACTGACATTTTCGAGATAATAAAACCTACTTAGTCCATATGATAATTTTGAACTTTACTTGAACTCTGAAAAGAATAGAGTAAAGCTGTTATTAAAAAAACATACGTAAAATCTACTTTCAAATGTTCTTGGCAGCCATGACAACATTAATCTTTTTTCTTTAATAAAACAAATCACCAAACATCATTTTGTATTAGATAAACAAGAACACAAGTCATTTAAGGTCTTTTTCTTTTTTTTGGTCCTAAAAGCCATCTTCAGAACGTCTGAATGGGAAGAATATTTTTCTTGCTTCTAACCTAATCTTTTAAAATTCTGATTGAGGGTTTACTTTTATATCTATTAAATGCATATTTGAGATTTTCTGGGTTTAGGGGTAGGGTAAATCATTCTGGAATATCTTCATCCTTACAAATAGATTGCTTTTGTAACACTAAAAATAATGGACTAAGCTATTCATTCATAAAACAAAATATTTATTGAACCATGCATTATTCCAGGTTCTACAGTAATTTATAATATAGAAGTCCTTGTTTGCATAGATTTTATATTCTAGTTGCTGGAGATAAGCAATAAATAAGCAAATAGAAAATTTCAGATAATGTTAATTGTCATGAAGAAAGAAATACCAGAGTGAAAAACAGAGAAAAACTAGGTGGAAATGGGTATTCAATGAGCTAGTTAGGGAAAGTGGGGCGAGCTTCATGAATATGTGATATGTACAACTGCATTAGGCCCATGCTTTGGAAAACTGGTTTAATGCTCTGCTGTTACTGCCTTGAAGTGTTAATAAAGGATTTTATATTTTCATTTGACACTGAGCCTCACAAGTCCCTGGTCTTGCAGAGAAGTAAGACCTGAATGGGCAGTAGGAGCTAGATCTCTGTGACAATAGTAGAAGGACATTCTGTGAAAGGGAATAGCAACGAAACCGTGACATATTTGAGAAACAGAAGACTGATGCATGGAACTGAGAAATGCAGTGGTAGCAGGTGAGGCCAGATAAGGGCCAGTTCATATAGGGTCTTATAAAAAATTGGATCTTTACTTAGTAGAAGGATAGTGTAATTGATAAAAACTGTATAAGAAGAAACATTCACCCAGAGGCAGAAGGGCACAAGAAAGTTTGCCTACACACACACACACACACACGTTTATATCCACAGGCCAAGTATCACATTAAATTGAGATTTCTTGATACACACTGAATGAACTAGGAATGCACAATTAGAGAAGTTAACATAATAATATGTACCCACTTGAACCAGTGTGGAGTAACCTAAGATAATTACATTTGAAAAGAAGTCTCAATGGATGTATCTTCCATGGACCCTCTAGGACACTAAAATGACAGAAATGTCTACATTTATTTGTAATAGTGTTCAGAAAAGAGAAGCAACATACAGCCACTCCCCCATCCCTGAAATACAGGGCACAGAGCAGCCACTCTAGGTGGTTAACCTTTTAAGTGGCGAACCTACAGGTTGGTAACAGCCCTGCACAGTACCTAACAGAAGCAAATGCCAAAAAATTCCTGGACAACATTAATGTAACAATTTTTAATACACAAGATTGCCAAGGTAAAACCATGCTAAACTACAATTATATAGAACACATAAGAAAACAATTTACTGTGATCAATTGCTAGTAGATAACAATAAATCGCAGATTCACAGTTGAGAAAACTCTAAACTGTAAAACTCATTTAGAAGCAAAGAAAAAAAAAGAATAAATAAATGATTTTGAAAACATAGCTAAAATATGAATAAAAGACTATAAAATATTCAGATTTGAGAAAGAATCAAATATGACTTACATAGTTATAGGAAAGAAATCCTTCAACTGATGTGCTAACCATCAGATTAGACCCTAGGGAAGATGATTATAGAACTGTGAGAATGATATGAGATAATTTCCCACAACATAGCAATAAAAAGACAAATGAAAAGCCTGCATTTTGAAAACGAAGACTGATGCATGGAAAAAACTGAGAAATGCTCTGTGACATGTGGCTTGTGAAAGGGAATCAAGAAACCGTGACATATTTGAGAAACAGAAGACTGATGCATGGAACTGAGAAATGCAGTGGTAGCAGGTGAGGCCAGATAAGGGCCAGTTCATATAGGGTCTTATAAAAAATTGGATCTTTACTTAGTAGAAGGATAGTGTAATTGATAAAAACTGTATAAGAAGAAACATTCACCCAGAGGCAGAAGGGCACAAGAAAGTTTGCCTACACACACACACACACACACGTTTATATCCACAGGCCAAGTATCACATTAAATTGAGATTTCTTGATACACACTGAATGAACTAGGAATGCACAATTAGAGAAGTTAACATAATAATATGTACCCACTTGAACCAGTGTGGAGTAACCTAAGATAATTACATTTGAAAAGAAGTCTCAATGGATGTATCTTCCATGGACCCTCTAGGACACTAAAATGACAGAAATGTCTACATTTATTTGTAATAGTGTTCAGAAAAGAGAAGCAACATACAGCCACTCCCCCATCCCTGAAATACAGGGCACAGAGCAGCCACTCTAGGTGGTTAACCTTTTAAGTGGCGAACCTACAGGTTGGTAACAGCCCTGCACAGTACCTAACAGAAGCAAATGCCAAAAAATTCCTGGACAACATTAATGTAACAATTTTTAATACACAAGATTGCCAAGGTAAAACCATGCTAAACTACAATTATATAGAACACATAAGAAAACAATTTACTGTGATCAATTGCTAGTAGATAACAATAAATCGCAGATTCACAGTTGAGAAAACTCTAAACTGTAAAACTCATTTAGAAGCAAAGAAAAAAAAAGAATAAATAAATGATTTTGAAAACATAGCTAAAATATGAATAAAAGACTATAAAATATTCAGATTTGAGAAAGAATCAAATATGACTTACATAGTTATAGGAAAGAAATCCTTCAACTGATGTGCTAACCATCAGATTAGACCCTAGGGAAGAAAATTATAGAACTGGGAGAATGATCTGAGATAATTTCCCAGAACATAGCAATAAAAAAGACAGAAAATAAGAGACAGTGAAGGCAGAATGTGATAGTCAAGAGAGACTCCATTATTAAGAGTATATTATGAAAAGTGGGTGGGCGGCATGGAGGGAGTAACATGGAAACCTATACTGTCATGTGTGGAAAAGATAGCTATTGTCATTGTGCTAAGGGAATAGGAGTGCTTACAATGGCTTGCTGCGATGGTCCGGAGGGGTGGGATTGGGGGGACCTCGAGGGGGGTACCAGGGATATGCATATGACTGATCTGGGAACATACATGTTGGTGTACCACAAAACTCTGTAAAACCTTTAAAATAAAGAATAAAAAAAAATAAAAATATAAAATAAAATCTTCAAAAAAAAAAAAAAAAAAGAGTGTATTATGCAAAATCTTACAGGCTTTGATTCCCAGAACAGAGGGGCTTGTGTCAAACTCACTTGCTGATCTTGGAGAGCTACCCAGACAAGCAGGAGGCAATTGGGATTCCCCACAGGAAGGAAATATTGGCAACAACAGTTTTGGAGAGCTAATTATACTCTGTGGGTCTGGCAAGTGCTATTTTGAAATCTTTCCTATAGCCTATTAGTGCTGGGAACCTACTCTTCTGCAGAAAGATCGGGAGAGACGTGGCCTGATATCACAGCAGACCTGTAGTCACCATGTGAGTCAACTGGGCTGGGAACCTGTCCAGCCTATGACAGGGCCACAGCAGTCAGCTTCCCCACATAGAAGAGGACATACAACCCACTTACAAGGTACCCCTAGAGTATATAGTTCTGGTGAACAGAGGGAACTGCACTGCTAGGCCACATAGGAGATCTTCTATATAAGATCACTTCTCCCAAACTGGGAAATGGAATGCCTTGCCTAACAAAAAAGTAAACACAGAGAATTAAGCACAACGAGGAGACCAAGAAATATACTGCAAATGAAGGAACAAGAAATAACCTGAGAAAATGAACTTGGAGAAGACTGGATGAACACAGAATTTTGATGGTTTAAAAATATGGAGAAGAAAAAAAAAAAGGGAAACAAAAAAACTGAAAAAAAACATGGGCCTTCAACTGATGTGCTAACCATCAGGACCCTAGGGAAGAAAATTATAGAACTGGGAGAATGATCTGAGATAATTTCCCAGAACATAGCAATAAAAAAGACAGAAAATAAGAGACAGTGAAGGCAGAATGTGATAGTCAAGAGAGACTCCATTATTAAGAGTATATTATGAAAAGTGGGTGGGCGGCATGGAGGGAGTAACATGGAAACCTATACTGTCATGTGTGGAAAAGATAGCTATTGTCATTGTGCTAAGGGAATAGGAGTGCTTACAATGGCTTGCTGCGATGGTCCGGAGGGGTGGGATTGGGGGGACCTCGAGGGGGGTACCAGGGATATGCATATGACTGATCTGGGAACATACATGTTGGTGTACCACAAAACTCTGTAAAACCTTTAAAATAAAGAATAAAAAAAAATAAAAATATAAAATAAAATCTTCAAAAAAAAAAAAAAAAAAGAGTGTATTATGCAAAATCTTACAGGCTTTGATTCCCAGAACAGAGGGGCTTGTGTCAAACTCACTTGCTGATCTTGGAGAGCTACCCAGACAAGCAGGAGGCAATTGGGATTCCCCACAGGAAGGAAATATTGGCAACAACAGTTTTGGAGAGCTAATTATACTCTGTGGGTCTGGCAAGTGCTATTTTGAAATCTTTCCTATAGCCTATTAGTGCTGGGAACCTACTCTTCTGCAGAAAGATCGGGAGAGACGTGGCCTGATATCACAGCAGACCTGTAGTCACCATGTGAGTCAACTGGGCTGGGAACCTGTCCAGCCTATGACAGGGCCACAGCAGTCAGCTTCCCCACATAGAAGAGGACATACAACCCACTTACAAGGTACCCCTAGAGTATATAGTTCTGGTGAACAGAGGGAACTGCACTGCTAGGCCACATAGGAGATCTTCTATATAAGATCACTTCTCCCAAACTGGGAAATGGAATGCCTTGCCTAACAAAAAAGTAAACACAGAGAATTAAGCACAACGAGGAGACCAAGAAATATACTGCAAATGAAGGAACAAGAAATAACCTGAGAAAATGAACTTGGAGAAGACTGGATGAACACAGAATTTTGATGGTTTAAAAATATGGAGAAGAAAAAAAAAAAAGGAGAACAAAATAGCTGAAGAACACAGTAACTGAAATTAAAAGGCACACTACGTAAGATGTAGTATATATACAATCTGGAAAGAGAGTAATGAAATTCATCCAGGCTAAGCAGAAAAAAACAAGAATTGAATAAATGAATATAAGTTTAAGAGCCTTGGAGATAATAACTCTTATACATAAATTGATATTTTAGGGGTCCTATAGGGGAATAGAGGGAGAAAGAAGCAGAGAAATTATGTGAAGAAAGAACTGAAAATTTCCCTAATCTGGCAAGGAAATGGACATCTAGGTACTGGACTCAAAGATAGCCCTAAACAAGCTCTATCCAAAGAGGTTAATACAAAGACACATTAAATAAAATAGTGAAAATTAAAGAGGTAATCTTAAGAAAGCAGCAAGAGATCACTGTTAGAGAAATGCAAATCAAAATTACAATAAGCTATCACTTTATGCCAGTCAGAATGGCTATCATCAAAAAGTCTATACACAATAAATGCTGGAGAGGATGTGGAGAAAAGGGAACCCTCTTCCACACCTTGGTGGGAGTATAAATTGATACAGCCACTGTGAAAGACAGCATGGAGATGCCTCTAAAAACTAGGAACAGAACTGTCACATGACCCACCAATCCCACTTCTAGGCATATACCCTGAGGAAATCAAAACTGAAAAAGACACATGTATCCTATTGTTCATTGCAGCTTTCTTTACAATAGCTAGAATGTGGAAGCAACCAAGATGTCCATCAACAGATGAATGGATAAGAAACTGTGGTAAATATATACAATGGAATATTACTCAGCCATAAAAAGAAATGCATTTGAGTCAGTTCTAATGATGTGGATGAATCTAGAACCTATTATACAGTGTGAAGTAAGTCAGAAAGAGAAAGGTAAGTATTGATACTGATATGTATATATGGAATCTAGAAAGATGGTACTGATAAATGTAAATGCAGAGCAGCAATGGATAAACAGACGTAGAGAACATACTTATGGACATTGGGGTAAGGGAGGGGAATATGTTGTAGGATTAGGGGATCTCAAACAGGGGCTCTGTGGTGATCTGGAGGAGCGGGATGGGGAGGCAGATGGGAGGGAGGTTCGAGGGGGCACATATGTATACCTATGGTGGATTCAGGTTGATGTGTGGCAGTAAACAACAAAACTCTGTAAAATAAAAATAAACAAAGAATGATCACATGCTGAAAATTGTGATGTCTTAGACATATTAAGCTGAATAAGATATAGCATTAAAATTTCACCTTTTCCAAAAAAAAAAAAAAGGAAAAAAGCAACTAGTTACATAGATTATACATCTGATTATAAATCAACTATACTTCAATAAAAAATATAAAAATTGAAAAACAAAATTGATTACAGAATTCTATACTAGAGCCTTTGTTACTTCTCTCTCAATATAAAATATATGCCAGCAAATATTAATTTTGAACTATAATGTTATTTGTTTAGGAGCACAGAATTGATTGTTTTGAATTGTGGTTCTGGAGAAGCCTCTTGAGAGTCTCTTGGTCTACAAGGAGATCAAACTGTTCAATCCTAAAGGAAATCAACCCTGAATATTCATTGAAAGGACTGATGCTGAAGCCGAAGTTCCAGTACTCTGGCTACCTGATGTGAAAAGCTTACTCATTAAAAAGAGGCTGGAAAGACTGAAGGCAAAAAGGGGAAAGAAGCAGCAGAGGATGAGATGGTTAGATAGCATCACTGATTCAATGGACATGAATATGAGCAAACTCCCGAAGATAGTGGAGGACAGGGGAGCCTGGAGTGTTGCAGTCCCTGAAGTCACAAAGAGTTGGACAGTGACCGAGTAACAAACAACATAGCTTGTTAATGATAAAATAAATTCCCTTTTCTGAATGCAAAGCTGAGATATATCTTTACAAATTAAAAAAACAAAAGGTGATACTGTTTTGCTATTTGGTCTACTTCCGTAATATACTTTCACCACAGATATATTACTTCCATAGTATACCAGTGACTGTTTCAAGGAAATGTGTTGAACATTTCTTCCAATAATTATTAAATATATACTTTACCATACGTAAAATAGCTTGTGGGGAAGTTAGTCTATAACACAGGGAGCTCAGTCTGGGGCTCTGTGATGACGTAGAGGCGTGAGATGTGAGGGTGGAAGGGAGTCGTAAGAGGGAGGTGATACATGTATACTACAGCTGATTCACATTGTAAGGCAGAAACTAACACAACATTGTAAAGCAATTTTCCTCCAGTTTAAAAAAATCATTTTTTCATGTGGTATAACTGCACATTATATGTAGCATGCATGCTTGAAGGATGTGATTTTTATTTTTTAAATTTTCTGAGTATTTTAGTAAGTACAAGGTAAGCATTTAACATTGATTATTAAAACCATATTGTTCTCATTTTTTCTTTAGACGTTTAACAATTACTGACTTAATTTCTGGTAACGACTGAGGGATTTAAAATAGCACAGGATACAGACACTGGAATTTATAATCTAAGAGAAAAGATACATCTAAACTCAAATCACTATCTTAAAACACAATATAATTATCATATGTTATACAGGTAAGAGAGGACAACAGGAGATATAATAATCATTATTCTCTGGGGCAATCAAAGAGAATGCAAGAAAACATGTTATCTGATCTGGGCAAAAAAAAAAAAAAAAAGAACCAAAGTCCTTAGAGGTCAGAGATAGAGCTTCCCTGGTGGTCCAGTGGGTAAAGAGTCCGCCTTGCAGTGCAAGGGCCACCGGTTCAATCCCTGGCCCAGGAAGATTCTACATGCCACGGTGTGCCTGGACCAGTGTGTCCAATTAGGAGCCAGCACGCTGGAGCACACGTGCCCTGAGCCAGTGCTCTGCAGTGAGGAAGGCCACTGCAATGGGATGCCCATACATGCCAAAGAATAAAGATGGATGAAAACAATTAAATAAAAAAACCAATAAAAGAGACCAAAATTTTTAAAAAAAAAAAAAAAAGGAAGTCAGAGACAGAGATTCAGAAGAGAAGGATAAACCCTAGACAGAAAGTACAGCCTGAGGAAAAGCAAAGAGATGGTAAATCATACAGATATTAGGGTGCAGTAGGGGGTTTTGACTCACATGAATTCTGAAAGGAAGAGGAGTGGGTGGTTGAGAAAACAGGCTGTGTATCAGAGTGCAGCTTTGAGAAAAATATCTGCTGAATGAATACAACAAGCCAGGCAAAATGAATACAATAAACCAGGAATTCAATGCAAGTTAGAACAATCAATTGCCAAATAAGGATCTATCTAGCTATTTTGGTGTACCTAATTACAGAGCAAAAATGTTGTATTATAGGAAACAAACACTGAATCAGCACATTAAGAAAGTATCCCTAATTAGCAATACTTAAAAGAGTCAGGATGTTGGAAGTTCCAGAATAGATTATTCATATTTTGTTGTACAGAAAGCCAGGAGAGAAGGAGGTGAATGAATAAACATAGATAAATAGAAAGTATTCTAATATATGTATCTGTTAGAAAGGACTTATTCTAATCTAGAAAATGTGTCATTGACGTATATAAGAAAAAATAAAAAATAGTGCAGGGTATTTACTACTTAATGTGTGTATGACATTACATTTTTTATAAGTTTCTTCAGAAATATTCATTTAAACTTCATAAAAACCACACTGTTGTGAAGAAGAGGGAACTCTCAAACACTTTGTTGGATGTGTAAATTTGTGCAGCCAATACGGAAAACAGTATGGAGGTTCCTCAAAAAATTAAAAACAGAATTTCCATATGATCCAGCAATTCCACTCCTGAGTATATATCCAGAAAAAATGAAAACTCTAATTAAAAAGATTTATGTACCCCAGTGTTCATAGCAGAACAATTTATGATAGTTAAGACATGGAAGCAATCAAAATGTCCATTAACAGATGACTGGATAGAGAAGATGCTTTTTATATATTTACATACACACACAAACACACACATATATACAGTGGAATACTGTGTTATATACTAGATTGAAAATAACAGACACAAACTACTATACATAAAATAGATAAGTAACAATGACTTACTGTAGAGAACAGTGAATAATAATTATATTATTCCCATTTTACAAATGAAGACTAGGGCTCAGAGAGGCCAAGGTTGTCCCAGTGCCACTTATGAGGTAAATGATAAAAGTTCAAATTTGAAACTATCTAATTAAAAAAATGTTCAATTGCTACTGTCCTAAAAGCAATGGACATACTGGCTTTATGATTTTAGGAAGTAATTCAGGCCCTCTAAGCCTCATTGAGTTCATCTGTACAACAAGAACAAAACTCACACTTCATAGAAGTATGGAGCTTGTTCTGGAAAGTTATATTTTTTTCCCTAGAAAATTGTCTTATTTTATCTGTTTTCAAATGTACTGAACAACATTATTGGTAATATTCTCTTATGATCTTTAAAATCTTTACTATCTTCATTTGCCCTTTTTTCTCATTCTATCTGTGCCTTCTCCCTTTTCCTATCGAGTACTGCCAGAGGTTTCTGCATTAAAATTGTCTTCTGTTAAGTACCAACTTTCGATCCTCTCCAGTAGCATTTCTTTGCTTTGGATTATTTTTGCCTCTTTTAATTTTTATCCTCTGTTAACTTTACAGGCTATTCCAGCTCTCATTTCTTGTGGATCTTGTCAGTTACTAATGTCAATGTCTTCAATTTATGATTTCTTCTTAACCTATTAATTAATTTGAAGGTTTTCTTTAAGTCTTTAGACTAAATTACAAGGGATGATAAATATCTTACTATTGCTTTGCAGTGTTACCATTGCATTTTGGTTAGAAAAGACATTTTGTACAATACTGACTGTCTGAATTTACTTAGAATATATTGGAATGCACATTTACACAAATTGATTCTTCACGAATATGGTAACTTTTCATAAAATCTCTGTTTGCTTGAAAAAAATGAAATTCTCTGTGTGTTAGCTTCATTATTCAACTTTTAATCAAGCTAGTTAATATTAAGTTTTCCAAATTCTATAATCTATGCTATTTTTTATCGTCTTGATTGAGCACTTACCTAATTTTCTTCCACTCCTTTATTTCCACCTTTCTGTCTGTGATTGTCTCTTGTAAACAGCATATAACTGTATTAAAAAAATCCAGTGTGAAGCTTTGTTTTTCAAAGCTATATTCTGACTGTAGAGAACAGTGAATAATAATTATATTATTCCCATTTTACAAAGGTTGGGTTCCCAGTGCCACTTATGAGGTAAATGATAAAAGTTCAAATTTGAAACTATCTAATTAAAAAAATGTTCAATTGCTACTGTCCTAAAAGCAATGGACATACTGGCTTTATGATTTTAGGAAGTAATTCAGGCCCTCTAAGCCTCATTGAGTTCATCTGTACAACAAGAACAAAACTCACACTTCATAGAAGTATGGAGCTTGTTCTGGAAAGTTATATTTTTTTCCCTAGAAAATTGTCTTATTTTATCTGTTTTCAAATGTACTGAACAACATTATTGGTAATATTCTCTTATGATCTTTAAAATCTTTACTATCTTCATTTGCCCTTTTTTCTCATTCTATCTGTGCCTTCTCCCTTTTCCTATCGAGTACTGCCAGAGGTTTCTGCATTAAAATTGTCTTCTGTTAAGTACCAACTTTCGATCCTCTCCAGTAGCATTTCTTTGCTTTGGATTATTTTGCCTCTTTTAATTTTTATCCTCTGTTAACTTTACAGGCTATTCCAGCTCTCATTTCTTGTGGATCTTGTCAGTTACTAATGTCAATGTCTTCAATTTATGATTTCTTCTTAACCTATTAATTAATTTGAAGGTTTTCTTTAAGTCTTTAGACTAAATTACAAGGGATGATAAATATCTTACTATTGCTTTGCAGTGTTACCATTGCATTTTGGTTAGAAAAGACATTTTGTACAATACTGACTGTCTGAATTTACTTAGAATATATTGGAATGCACATTTACACAAATTGATTCTTCACGAATATGGTAACTTTTCATAAAATCTCTGTTTGCTTGAAAAAAATGAAATTCTCTGTGTGTTAGCTTCATTATTCAACTTTTTAATCAAGCTAGTTAATATTAAGTTTTCCAAATTCTATAATCTATGCTATTTTTTATCGTCTTGATTGAGCACTTACCTAATTTTCTTCCACTCCTTTATTTCCACCTTTCTGTCTGTGATTGTCTCTTGTAAACAGCATATAACTGTATTAAAAAAATCCAGTGTGAGGAGCTTTGTTTTTAACAGGTATGTTTAATTGAGTTATTTTTACTCTAATGACAGGTACATTTATATGCAACTAATTTTGCTGATTTTTTTTGGTGGTTACTCTTTATCATTGGTTTTTCGCTGTAATTTACTCCTTTTATTGTCATTATTAGCTTGATTGATTTTCTTTTCTTTTTTTTTTTCCATACTAGCATATATCTTTAAGAGATTACACTTACATTTTTAGTACCTATACTTAACAAGTTGCAAAACTACTTATAATCTTCATTTATTTCTGAAATCACACAAAAGAATGTAGAGGGCTTTTTCCTCCAAAGTTCCCATACCACTTTATATGCTATTTATGTGGAATTTTAGCATCCTAATTTTTTTTAACAAAATTCACCTAAGTATAACATTTGTTTTATATGTATATATATATATATATATATATATATATATATATATGCATATATATGTGTGTGTATATATACTGCAAAAATCATGTGTTGCTTTCAGTATAATTGAAAAAATTGTACTAGTTCCTTTTTTTCTTTCAGACATATTAAAGTCTCTTAAATTGTTCAGGTAATGTACAATGTTTTTATTTGTTCATTCTTACAGGTTTTTTTTTTATTTCTTCATTCTTCTATCTGTCACACTTGGCTTTCTTTCATAAACTGATATAGTTTTAAGTTTTGTACTGCTATCTCGTATTTGCCTTCAATGGAAGTCTCATGTGTCCTGGGTTCTGATAACTGCATGTTTGCTGGGTTAGTTCTATGGATGTCTCCCAATTTGGGACCACTTTTTGGTATTTCTCTGTTCATGTTTCTCAACCTATGGTTCCCCCTCACAAAAGTATTGTGAAACAGAAGTCATATTTCCCCATAGTAAAGGCTCTTGGTTGTGCTTTCTCATGTGTGACACTGTTTCTACTCAAGGTCCTAAGTGGGTCACAGAGAATTTTGCCCAGCACAGCCCAAAAGTTTTTTTTGCCTCTGTTTCAGAGAGTAGGCAGCCTATCAGAGCTCTAGATGCAAGACTTAGAGTTCTGTCTTCTTAGAACCTAAAAATCTAGCTTTTCACCCATTAGACTGACTTCTGTTCTGATATTCTCATGGGTTTCTGGGTTTCCACATGAGCTTTTGCTGTTCTCATTCTCACTGGTAGCAGTGGGGCTTTTCTCTCAAGTTCAGTTGTGAATTAAACCTGTATTTGCCCATGTGTGGGAGGCATGTGGGAGATGTAGAGGATGAAGGACAGGAGGAGAAGGTTTTCCAATAGTTTGGTATACTGCATTTTCTAGAAGCATGTTAAATGATTTTAACATGGGCTTTTCTTTTTAAAAAATTTGCATTGTAAAATCTACATTACACAAAATCTACCATCTTAATTAACCATTTAAATTTTTAATCATTTTAAACAGTACAGTTCAGCAGTAAGCATATTCACCTTATTGTGAAAGCAATCGCCCAAACTCCATCCATTTTCCAAAACTGAAGCCGTATAACCATTAAACAACTCCCTAATCCCTTCCTTCTGCTTGTGCAATTCCTTCTTACTCTATAAACCTGACTGCTCTAGGTAGCTCTTATTAGTGGGATCATACGGTATTTGCTTATTTTCACGTCTTCAATGTTCATTCATGTTGTAGTAGCCAGAATTTCTTTTCTTCTAATATATACCATTGTAGGTATCTACAGCTTGTTTATCCATTCATCTGTCAAATAACTTTTGGCTAAATGTGAATAAGACTTCTATGAATACAAGTATTCGAATAAAACTTCAAGACCTTGCTTTCAATTCTTTTGGATATATACTCAGAAGTGGAACTGTTAGATGATACATAATTCTATTTTAAAATTACATAAAAACTGCAATGTGTTTTCCATAGTGGCTGTCCCATTTTATATTCACATACACAGTGCATACAGCTTGTAACTGTTCCATATCCTCCACAACAACTATTGTTTTTTTTTTTTTTTTTATCCTAAGGGGTCTGAGGTAATATCTCATTGTAATTTGACTTAAATTTCCTTAATAATTAGTGATGCTGAATAGATTTCATTTTCTTGTATGTCTTTTTGGAGGACAATAATATCTTTTGATTGAAATATAAAGGGCTTCCCCAGTGGTCAATGGTGAAGAATCCACCTGCAATGTAGGAGATGCAGGAGACATGGGTCCAGACCGTGCACTGGAGGACAATAATATCTTCTGATATTCTCATGGGTTTCTGGGTTTCCACATGAGCTTTTGCTGTTCTCATTCTCACTGGTAGCAGTGGGGCTTTTCTCTCAAGTTCAGTTGTGAATTAAACCTGTATTTGCCCATGTGTGGGAGGCATGTGGGAGATGTAGAGGATGAAGGACAGGAGGAGAAGGTTTTCCAATAGTTTGGTATACTGCATTTTCTAGAAGCATGTTAAATGATTTTAACATGGGCTTTTCTTTTTAAAAAATTTGCATTGTAAAATCTACATTACACAAAATCTACCATCTTAATTAACCATTTAAATTTTTAATCATTTTAAACAGTACAGTTCAGCAGTAAGCATATTCACCTTATTGTGAAAGCAATCGCCCAAACTCCATCCATTTTCCAAAACTGAAGCCGTATAACCATTAAACAACTCCCTAATCCCTTCCTTCTGCTTGTGCAATTCCTTCTTACTCTATAAACCTGACTGCTCTAGGTAGCTCTTATTAGTGGGATCATACGGTATTTGCTTATTTTCACGTCTTCAATGTTCATTCATGTTGTAGTAGCCAGAATTTCTTTTCTTCTAATATATACCATTGTAGGTATCTACAGCTTGTTTATCCATTCATCTGTCAAATAACTTTTGGCTAAATGTGAATAAGACTTCTATGAATACAAGTATTCGAATAAAACTTCAAGACCTTGCTTTCAATTCTTTTGGATATATACTCAGAAGTGGAACTGTTAGATGATACATAATTCTATTTTAAAATTACATAAAAACTGCAATGTGTTTTCCATAGTGGCTGTCCCATTTTATATTCACATACACAGTGCATACAGCTTGTAACTGTTCCATATCCTCCACAACAACTATTGTTTTTTTTTTTTTTTTTATCCTAAGGGGTCTGAGGTAATATCTCATTGTAATTTGACTTAAATTTCCTTAATAATTAGTGATGCTGAATAGATTTCATATGGTTGGTCACTTGTATGTCTTTTTTGGAGGACAATAATATCTTTTTGATTGAAATATAAAGGGCTTCCCCAGTGGTCAATGGTGAAGAATCCACCTGCAATGTAGGAGATGCAGGAGACATGGGTCCAGACCGTGCACTGGGAAGATCCCCTGGAGATGGGCGTTGGCAATGTACTCCAGTATCCTTGCCTGGAGAAACCCATGGACAAAGGAATCTGGCAGGCTACGATCCATAGGGTCACAAAGACTTGGACACAAATGAAGCAACTGAACATGCACACACTCAAATAAAAGCATACTGATGGGCTTAAAGTTTTATTTCCAATTAATTGCAGTTGATTATTTGGACAAATGGTTTTTATTATATTGAGATTAAAATCAGTATACTATCCTCATCATGAATGGTATTACCACTCTACTCAGTGTCTTTTCAGGAAAGAAATAGAGATTCTACAATTAGAGATTCTTTGTAGCCGAAGATGGAGATGTGCTATACAGTCAGCAGAAACAAGACCTGGTGCTGACTGTAGCTCATATCATCAGCTCCTTATTGCAAAATTCAGGCTTAAAGTGAAGAAAGTAGGGAAAACCATTAGGCCATTCAGGTACGACCTAAATAAAATCCCTGATGATTATACAGTGGATATAAGAAATAGATTCAACAGATTAGATCTGGTGGAAGGAGTGCCTGAAGTACCATGAATGGAGGTTTGTAACATTGTACAGGAGGCAGTGGCCACAAGCATCTCAAATAAAAAGAAATGCAAAAAGGCAAAATGGTTGTCCGAGGATGTCTTACAAATAGCTGAGAAAAGAGACTCAAGAGGCAAAGGAAAAAAGGAAAGGAAAGATACACACATCTGAATGTAGAGTTCCAGAGAATAGCAAGGAGAGGTAAGAAAGCCTTCTTATGTGAACAGTGCAAAGGAAGAGGAAAACAAAAAATGGGAAAGACAAGAGATGGCTTTAAGAAAACTGGAGATAACAAGGGAATATTTCTTGGAAGGAAAGGCACAGTAAAGGACAGAAACGTACGGACTTAACAGAAGCAGAAGATATTAAGAAGAGGTGGCAAGAATACACATAAAAAATATTCAAAATAGGTCTTAATGACTCAGATAACCAAAACTGTGTGGTCACCTACATGGAGCCATACATCCTGGAATGTGAAGTCAAGTGTGGATTAGGAAGCATTACTACGAACAAAGTTAGTGGACATGATGTCATTCCAGCTGAGGTATCTAAAATCCTAAAAGAGGATGCTGGTAAAGTGCTTCATTTCATATGCCAGCAAATGTGGAAAACAGTAGTGGCCACAGGACTGGAAAAATTCAGTTTTCATTCGAATCCCAAAGAAGGGCAATACTAAAGAATATTCAGACCACTACACAACTCTACTCATTTCACACGCTATCAAGGTAATGCTCAAAATTGTTCAAGCTAGGCTTTATGTGAACAGAGAACTTCCAAATGTATGAGCTGGGTTTCCAAGAGGCAGAGAAACAAATATCAAATTGCCAGCATCCCCTGGATCATAGGGAAAAAAAACAAGGGAATTCCAGAAAAACATCTACTTCTGCTTCATTGACTACATGAAAGCCTTTGATTGTGTGGATCACAGTAAACTGGTAAATTCTTAAAAGAGATCAAAGTATCAGACCACCTTACCTGTCTCCTGAAAAAACTGTATGTGGATGGAGAAACAATAGAACCAGACATGGAACAACTGACGAGTTCAAAATTGGGAAAGGAGTACACCAAGGCTGTATATTGTCATACTGCCTAGTTAACTTCTGTGAAGAGTACATCAGGTGAACCAGAGGGGATGAATCATAAGAGGAATCAAGATGGCTGGGAAAAACATCAACCACATCAGATATGCAGATGGTACCACTGTAATGGCAGAAAGTGAAGATGAACTAAAGAGCTTTTTGATGGGGGTTAAAGAGGAGAGTGAAAAAGCTGGCTTGAAACAGCATTAAAAATAACTAAGATTATGGCATCTAGTCCTGTCACTTTATGTCAAACAGAAGGGGAAAAAGTGGAAGCAGTGACAACTTTTATTTTATTGGGCTCCAAAATCACTGAGGACACTGACTGCAGCCATGAAATCAAAAGACACTTGTCTCTTGGAAGGAAAGCTATTATAAAGCTATTATAAAGCCTAGATAGCATATTTAAAAGCAGAGACATTACTTTGTTGACAAAAGTCCGCATAGTCAAAGGTATAGTTTTTCCAGTAGTCATGTATGATTGTGAGAGTTGGCTATAAAAAAAGGCTGAGTGCCAAAGAACCGATGATTTTGAACTGTGGTGCTGGAGGCTCTTGAGAATCCCTTGGTTGCAAGAAGACCAAACCAGTCAATCCTAAACGAAACTGACTCTGAATATTCATTGGAAGGAGTGATGCTGAAGTTCAAATTCCACTACTTTGGCTACCTGATGTGAAGAGCTGACTCATTATAAAAGACCCTTATGCTGGGAAAGACTGAAGACAAAATGAGAAGGGGGCAGTAGAGGATAAGATAGTTGGATTGCATCATTGACACAATGGATGTGAGTTTGAGCAAACTCTACAAGTTAGTGAAGGACAGCAAGGCCTGGTGTGCTGCAGTCCATGAGGCTGCAAACCTTGGACAGGACTTGGCTATTGAACTGCTTCAATACTTGACTCTAAAACATCTGTAAATAGTATATCTTGAATAGGAATTCAAGGCAATGGTAGATATTATCCTGAAAATTTCACTGTAGATAACAGTATAAAATCTATCAATCAATTAATAAACAAAAATATAATGAATGTTACTTCATCTACGAATGGAAAATCTGTTGTAGGAATTTTTCATGGTAAAGACATCCTGCATTTTTTGCTTTCTCTCTAGGGTAGATTAAGGCAACTCAGCACAGTGACCAAGCTAAGAGGAAGACAGTTGCTCAGCACAGTGAAGAGTAACAAGAGTTTTTTGATTTTCTGAGGCGGGAGGTAAAAAGTTTTAGGTTATTATCCTATTAATAAGAATATTCCATAAGCATAAAATTTCCTTGTATATTTTGTTTAGTTCTTACTATTTTTCACTGATTATAAAGAGGAGAGTGAAAAAGCTGGCTTGAAACAGCATTAAAAATAACTAAGATTATGGCATCTAGTCCTGTCACTTTATGTCAAACAGAAGGGGAAAAAGTGGAAGCAGTGACAACTTTTATTTTATTGGGCTCCAAAATCACTGAGGACACTGACTGCAGCCATGAAATCAAAAGACACTTGTCTCTTGGAAGGAAAGCTATTATAAAGCTATTATAAAGCCTAGATAGCATATTTAAAAGCAGAGACATTACTTTGTTGACAAAAGTCCGATAGTCAAAGGTATATTTTTTCCAGTAGTCATGTATGATTGTGAGAGTTGGCTATAAAAAAAGGCTGAGTGCCAAAGAACCGATGATTTTGAACTGTGGTGCTGGAGGCTCTTGAGAATCCCTTGGTTGCAAGAAGACCAAACCAGTCAATCCTAAACGAAACTGACTCTGAATATTCATTGGAAGGAGTGATGCTGAAGTTCAAATTCCACTACTTTGGCTACCTGATGTGAAGAGCTGACTCATTATAAAAGACCCTTATGCTGGGAAAGACTGAAGACAAAATGAGAAGGGGGCAGTAGAGGATAAGATAGTTGGATTGCATCATTGACACAATGGATGTGAGTTTGAGCAAACTCTACAAGTTAGTGAAGGACAGCAAGGCCTGGTGTGCTGCAGTCCATGAGGCTGCAAACCTTGGACAGGACTTGGCTATTGAACTGCTTCAATACTTGACTCTAAAACATCTGTAAATAGTATATCTTGAATAGGAATTCAAGGCAATGGTAGATATTATCCTGAAAATTTCACTGTAGATAACAGTATAAAATCTATCAATCAATTAATAAACAAAAATATAATGAATGTTACTTCATCTACGAATGGAAAATCTGTTGTAGGAATTTTTCATGGTAAAGACATCCTGCATTTTTTGCTTTCTCTCTAGGGTAGATTAAGGCAACTCAGCACAGTGACCAAGCTAAGAGGAAGACAGTTGCTCAGCACAGTGAAGAGTAACAAGAGTTTTTTGATTTTCTGAGGCGGGAGGTAAAAAGTTTTAGGTTATTATCCTATTAATAAGAATATTCCATAAGCATAAAATTTCCTTGTATATTTTGTTTAGTTCTTACTATTTTTTCTACTTGGTTATTACCTATTTTCTCTTTTCTCAAGTAGTGCGTGTAGCCCAGGAATGATGGTACTAAAATATAAATTAAACCTAGGAATATGTGTAAATAAAAGAAGTAATACATATTTCTATTAACAAGTCATACAATTTGTTATTTGTAAAAAGAAAAAAAACTCTTGAGATCTCTGAACTAGAGACATTCTACCAAGGAAGAGATAAACAGACAGTGTCCCCATGAGTTTTTAAATATTATATGAAGTACTGGAAACTACATACACAGATTTCATGCTCATAATTCTTTGTAACTTTCAGTTTTTTTTCTATTGAAAAAAATCATAAGGATTAAAATGGTAAACTATTACATTAACAAGTATTTAATCAATTAACATCCTAATAAAGTTTGGTTAATGAAAAGTATACACTAGGTGTTTTTAAAAGAAGCTCTTTCAAGTTTTCATGTTAAGCAATAATTGCATTTCTTTTACATATTTCTTTTTAATTAGTGTATTTAAACTTTAGTCTGGATTTTTACTCAACACCATATAATTTACTACTTCTTCTTTAGAATAATTCCCTAATAAAATGATTAATGAGAACTGTGTAATGATTAATAATCATACATTATACCTTTTGGCTCCTAGGAGATACAAGCACTTTATTACAGATTTCATTGCCTTTGGCAGTATTAGGAAGCAGACAGCAAGAGAGGATACTATTCTTTTTTTGAGAATTTAAAACACAAAAGCTATGTCAAATAATATTTACATGTTTTTGTGTCCAAGAATATGAGTATTAGTTCATAAATACCGGATGTTTGTTCTATACAAGTATTTCACTTATGTGCCTACTATAAACCAATAGCATCTGTTGTAGGAATTTTTCATGGTAAAGACATCCTGCATTTTTTGCTTTCTCTCTAGGGTAGATTAAGGCAACTCAGCACAGTGACCAAGCTAAGAGGAAGACAGTTGCTCAGCACAGTGAAGAGTAACAAGAGTTTTTTGATTTTCTGAGGCGGGAGGTAAAAAGTTTTAGGTTATTATCCTATTAATAAGAATATTCCATAAGCATAAAATTTCCTTGTATATTTTGTTTAGTTCTTACTATTTTTTCTACTTGGTTATTACCTATTTTCTCTTTTCTCAAGTAGTGCGTGTAGCCCAGGAATGATGGTACTAAAATATAAATTAAACCTAGGAATATGTGTAAATAAAAGAAGTAATACATATTTCTATTAACAAGTCATACAATTTGTTATTTGTAAAAAGAAAAAAAACTCTTGAGATCTCTGAACTAGAGACATTCTACCAAGGAAGAGATAAACAGACAGTGTCCCCATGAGTTTTTAAATATTATATGAAGTACTGGAAACTACATACACAGATTTCATGCTCATAATTCTTTGTAACTTTCAGTTTTTTTTCTATTGAAAAAAATCATAAGGATTAAAATGGTAAACTATTACATTAACAAGTATTTAATCAATTAACATCCTAATAAAGTTTGGTTAATGAAAAGTATACACTAGGTGTTTTTAAAAGAAGCTCTTTCAAGTTTTCATGTTAAGCAATAATTGCATTTCTTTTACATATTTCTTTTTAATTAGTGTATTTAAACTTTAGTCTGGATTTTTACTCAACACCATATAATTTACTACTTCTTCTTTAGAATAATTCCCTAATAAAATGATTAATGAGAACTGTGTAATGATTAATAATCATACATTATACCTTTTGGCTCCTAGGAGATACAAGCACTTTATTACAGATTTCATTGCCTTTGGCAGTATTAGGAAGCAGACAGCAAGAGAGGATACTATTCTTTTTTTGAGAATTTAAAACACAAAAGCTATGTCAAATAATATTTACATGTTTTTGTGTCCAAGAATATGAGTATTAGTTCATAAATACCGGATGTTTGTTCTATACAAGTATTTCACTTATGTGCCTACTATAAACCAATAGCATCTGTCAAAAAGAGAAAGGTTCATAATTTCCTTTCACGCTCATGATTATCAACTTTATCCTTATTTTGTTTAATTTCTCTCATTTTCAGGAATGTACTATATGAATTAAACAAGTGATAGTAATTCCCTATGACTTCACAATTTCTTGTCTTTCACTTAAGTTTGGGAGTTTGTAAACTTAAGTATAATTTTAAAATACCCAGTGGGAGAAATTACTTGGCAATATTTAGAAACACTTGCCTCAAGATCCAAACTCCTGTAGCTTACTAGACCAGTCGGTTTTAGAATTTGGATTTCCTGAAGTCCAGACTTGAATTTATACGCTAACTTGTGAAACATACAGTTGAAATGTTGTCTACCCACTCTCATCAGAATATGCTGCAAAGTAGCGTAATTATAAAGACCAGTTTCAAAGATTCTTTAAAAGAAGATCAATTTAAAAAAAGAGGAGTGCATAAGTGCAGTCATTCTGTAAGCTTAAAAGTAAGTCTCGTGCTTAAATTTTACTGTATAATCTTACAATATGTGATGAGCAACATACCTGCCCCAGGCAGCTTCATTTGTAGATGCTTTATTAACTGGAACACACGAGGAGTCAATGACGGTTGATTTATTCATCTTATAGCAGAAACCACAGTCTGGATCCAACATACATTCATTACAGTAACTGTAAAACGAAATGAATTACAGTCATGTTAGCAGAGACAACTGATGCTCAGCACACACTGTATGCTAGCTGCTCCCCTCATTTTCCACTCTGCTCTGCAGTAAACCCGGGGCCATGTGACTTGTTTTTGCTATGATAAATAACATGTGATAAGGCAGGTGAGAACTGGCTGGTTTCTTTCATTGCTCTCTTCTCTGGATGCAGCAACTTTGGTAACCACTTTGAAATGGAGGAGGATTGGATGTATAGTATTGGATGTAGAGGAACCCCCATCTGGGGCAGCAAATGCAATTTTGGTTTCCTAAACCACTGAGATTTGTTACCAGACCACGGAGTGGTCCACTTTGAACCAGGTACTTGGTTCAAACTGTACCAAACCATTCACTTCTCTCAAATGTCTCCATCATGTATCATATCTTTTAAAAAATGGAATTTTCCCCTAATACATATTGTGAAATAGAAAATTCAAAGTAAGAAAAAAAATTATACCTAGAGAAAAAAGTTAAAAAAAAAGGGTCAGTGTTAACATCTGGTGAACACTTGTACATTTAATAAATATATATTGAAAATAACTATATTTTATGCTTAAACAGAGCTGTAACCCTTCAAATTTGTATACAATTTTTTAAAAAAAAGAAAAGAAAAAAGTTGTTGTAGGGGACATAGCTAACTTTTCTCATCCACTGGTTGGATTACAGAGCCATAATCAATTAATAATTGCTCAACTAACAGCAATATTCTAACTGCAGGAAAATTTTAAAGAGGCAAAATACTTTAGATGACAGGCTTTTCCAATATATGCAGAATGAGTTCTCTCCCTGTTGCACTATTTCCCAGAAAAGCCTGGAACACTTTATACATGGCAGGCACACACAAGGTATAGAGACCCATAAACAAATAAGCTAAAGTTCCTGTTTCTTGGTAGACAAAGGGCAAAGAGGAGAAATAGCTATACCAGCTAATAGTGATAATATAATAGAAAACAGAAATACTCTAAGGACAGAGACCTGATTATGTGCCTGTAAAAATTAGGGATAATTTCAGAGATGATATCTGAACTGGATCATAAGAGAAATTTATCAGGCAAAGAAGTAGAGAGAAGAGTATTTCAGAGAACAACTTATTACATAATTAAAAAGAAGTCAGTGCAGACTTATTAAAAATCTACTATGTAGAAGTAATTACACAGTGGGATGTGGGAGAGAAATAGGGTAAGAACTACTACAAGCTATCCAAAAAAGATGAATCCTCAAAATCAGAATACTCCTCTGATGGATTTAGCCAAATGGGAAAGACTGGTATTGTTTAACAATTAGATTACTGCCGTTTCAGTCTCTGTGACTATCTACTTTGTTGTTCAGTTATGTCTGACTCTTTGAAACGTCACAGACTGCAGCACACCAGGCCTCCTTTTCCCTCACCATCTCCTGAAGCTTGCCCAAGTTCATGTCCATTGCATCGGTGATGTCATCCATCCATCTCTTCCTCTTATACCCTGTTCGTCTTCCCTCAATGTTTCCCAGCATCAAAGGCTTTTCCAATGAGTCAGCTGTTTACATCAGATGACCAAAATACTTCAGCATTGGTTCTTCTAACCAATATTCATTATTACAGCTCTCTGTAAATCTTTACTTTACAAATAGTCTATTTTTAATGAGACTTTAGCCATATACTAAAAGCAAAAAAAGATGTCTTTCAAAGCCTATCAAAGAAAGGTGATACAGTATTGGGAACCTAAAATTGTCCACACCTCTGATAAAAAATAAACTAGAAAGCATGACTAGTACTGTGAGTTTCTGGCTCTGAGAACTAGACTAGGCTAATTTGGAAAGGAAGAACATTCCTACTACTATTTTTATTTATTTGTTTATTCTGCCCATATGAGGTACAATTACTACTGATGGTTTCTGTGGCTTTAAATGACACTTATTTGGGAAATGTCAATTCACCCATTTGTAGAGAAATGACTCTCTACTTAAAATTTTTTGTAAAATACTTATTTCCTATAAAAGGCAAAAACCAGTCACTGAGAACCTCCTGCATGTGCATGTCAGACATACGAGTTGTTATCTACAATGATTCACCTCATCCTTCACCCATTCAAATATCAACTCTGACGACAACCTCCCATTCTTCTAGCTTTCCTACTAAATGATTCCTGCTCTGCCACAATCATTCATTCAATAAAGATAAATATATTACACTGACTCTGTGCCAGGCCCTATTCTAGGCACTGGGACTCGTCAGTGAACAAAACATGAAACCAGTTTGTATATTAGACCTCCTGAAGACCTCCAGTCAATTGATTGACTCTCTATTCATTAGCTTTGCCCTTTATTTTCTTGATTTTTGAAAAAGTTTTATTGGTGTATAATTGATTTACAATGTCGTGTTAGTTTCAGTTGTATGGCAAAATGAATCAGATATCCACTCATTTTTAGATTCTTCTTCCATATAGGCTATTACAGAGTATTGAGTAGAGTTCCCTGTGCTGTAAGTAGGTCCTTTTTACTTACCTGTTTTATCATGTGTAAATGTCAATCTCAATCTCCCAATTTCTCCCTTTCTCTCTTATGAGAGGAGTGACTTTCTTGCATCTTCTACATCGTTTTTCCAGGATCCTGGATCATCTTCACTATCATTATTCTAAAGTCTTTTTCTGGAAGGTTGCTTTTCTCCACTTCATTTAGTTGTTTTTCTGGGGTTTTATCTTGTCCCTTCAAACTGGTATACTTTCTGCTTTTTCATCCTGATTTGTGTCTGTAATGTGGTTTTAGTTCTAGCAAGATGTCTTTCAAAGCCTATCAAAGAAAGGTGATACAGTATTGGGAACCTAAAATTGTCCACACCTCTGATAAAAAATAAACTAGAAAGCATGACTAGTACTGTGAGTTTCTGGCTCTGAGAACTAGACTAGGCTAATTTGGAAAGGAAGAACATTCCTACTACTATTTTTATTTATTTGTTTATTCTGCCCATATGAGGTACAATTACTACTGATGGTTTCTGTGGCTTTAAATGACACTTATTTGGGAAATGTCAATTCACCCATTTGTAGAGAAATGACTCTCTACTTAAAATTTTTTGTAAAATACTTATTTCCTATAAAAGGCAAAAACCAGTCACTGAGAACCTCCTGCATGTGCATGTCAGACATACGAGTTGTTATCTACAATGATTCACCTCATCCTTCACCCATTCAAATATCAACTCTGACGACAACCTCCCATTCTTCTAGCTTTCCTACTAAATGATTCCTGCTCTGCCACAATCATTCATTCAATAAAGATAAATATATTACACTGACTCTGTGCCAGGCCCTATTCTAGGCACTGGGACTCGTCAGTGAACAAAACATGAAACCAGTTTGTATATTAGACCTCCTGAAGACCTCCAGTCAATTGATTGACTCTCTATTCATTAGCTTTGCCCTTTATTTTCTTTATTTTTGAAAAAGTTTTATTGGTGTATAATTGATTTACAATGTCGTGTTAGTTTCAGTTGTATGGCAAAATGAATCAGATATCCACTCATTTTTAGATTCTTCTTCCATATAGGCTATTACAGAGTATTGAGTAGAGTTCCCTGTGCTGTAAGTAGGTCCTTTTTACTTACCTGTTTTATCATGTGTAAATGTCAATCTCAATCTCCCAATTTCTCCCTTTCTCTCTTATGAGAGGAGTGACTTTCTTGCATCTTCTACATCGTTTTTCCAGGATCCTGGATCATCTTCACTATCATTATTCTAAAGTCTTTTTCTGGAAGGTTGCTTTTCTCCACTTCATTTAGTTGTTTTTCTGGGGTTTTATCTTGTCCCTTCAAACTGGTATACTTTCTGCTTTTTCATCCTGATTTGTGTCTGTAATGTGGTTTTAGTTCTAGCCCTTGTGGGACTGTGGTTCTTCTTGCTTCTTCCGTCTGTCCTCTGGGTGGAGGAGACTAAGAGGCTTGTGTAAGCTTCCTGATGGGAGGCGATGGGAAAAATTGGGTCTTGCTCTAGTGGGCATGTTCTTGCTCAGTAAAACTTTAATCCCATTACCTGCTGCTGGGTAGGGAGGGTTGCACTCCCTCCCAGGTAGTTGTTTGGCCTGAGGAGACCCAGTCCTGGGGTGTACAGGCTCTACAGTAGGGTTAATGGCACACTCAAAGAGGGTTTACAACAAGGGAGACCTTCCAGGCCTGCTGATGCCAGTATCTCAATCCCTGTGGTGAGCCTCTGCCTACCCAAGACTCCACAGGAGAGTGCCGACCCAAGGCTCCAACACTTGAAGGTAGTTTGGGTTCAGTTTCCTGTGGCTTCATTGCCTTTCCTCTGGGTCTTCATGTGCACAAGATCTTTTTCTGTGCCCTCCAAGACTGGAGTCTCTTTTTCCCCCAGTCCTGTGGAAGTCCTGCTGGCCTTAAGGATCAGATTCCCTGGGGATCCTCAGTCTTTTCTTAAGATCCCCAAGCTGGGAAGCCTGACATGGGGTTCAGAAACTTCACAACGCGAGAACTTCTTTGGTATTGTTCTCCACTTTGTGAGTATGAAATTAGATTTTATGGTGATTTTGCTCTTCCTGCTGTCTCACAGTGGCTTATTCTTTGTCTTTGGATGTGGGGTATCTGTTTTTTGGTGGGTTCCAGCATCCTCCTGCCCATAGTTGCTCAAGTTAGTTGAGATTTTGGTATTCTCACAGGAGGAGGTGAGTGCACATCCTTCTACTCCACCATACTGAACCAGAAGCAAGCTTTTTCCTTTCTTATTTTTGTCTTTAACTTGCTTATTGACCATGACTTGTCATTTCAGTACACTAAATTTCCCTGCCTATTTATCTTCTCATTTCACCTATCTAGCTATTCTATGAATGCAAACATTTGCTTTTTCTGTGTTTTCACCCATATATCCAAATGCAGCTGAAAGAATTAGACAGCAGAGCAGATCAGTAGTCCTCTATTGCTTAATATTACTAGATTCTAAAGGTTCTTCAACACCTAAAATTCTCAATAGTTTTCTCCAGTCAACTCCATTGGAGAACTATTTCAACCATCCTGCACAGAAACTATTCCTCAGGTCTGCAATTCTCCTTTTCCCTTTACTCTCTCCAAAGGAACTCAAGTTTTACAAAGAAAACATATGAAAGTGGTAAAAACTGAAAATTCATATCTTACAGCAAACATATAAACCATTCTATTAATACTTTCCTATTTGTAAAGAATCCTCTTGCCAATGCAGCAGATGCAGAGACTCAGGTTTGATCCCTGGGCCAGTAAGATGCCCTGGAGAAGGAAATGGCAACCCACTCCAGCATTCTTGCCTAGAGACTCCCATGGACAGAGGGGCCTGGTGGGCTATAGTCCACAGGGCCACAAAAAATTGGACACAACTGCAGTGACTTAGCCTGCAGGCACAAAGTCCAATTGTAAAGAGAAGCTCTCCTCAGCTAAGGCCAGCTTCTCTTATCTGGGCTTTCACTCTATCATATCTTCTCAGGTCATCTCAGACCTAATTATTGTCACTCCTGTCTCTTAAAATAGGGAATTAGATTTTTGATTCTGATAATCCTTTCAAATGTAGGCATATAGCTATACATTTCCCCCTAAGCACTGCTTTAGCTGCATTCCATATTTGGTGGGTTATGTCTTCATTTGCAGTAATCTCAAAGTTTGTAGTAATTATCCTTGTAATTTCTTCTTGAATCCAATGGAGTGCATTATTTAATTTTCACATGCTTGTGAATCTCCTAGAATTTTTTGTTAGTGAGTTTTGATTTCTAATTGCACCCAACTGTGATCAGAGAACATAGTCTTTATCACTTCAACCCTTTTAAAGTTTACCAAGGCTCATTTTGTGGCCTAACAAATGATCTATCTTGGAGAAAGTTTCTTGTACACTTATGAAGAATGTGTTATTCTGTTGCTGTGTGACATGTTCTCTCAATGTCAACTGTCAGATCTAGATGGTTCATAGTCAATATACTAATCTTAAAACATCTTAGCCCCTTGGTTTCTAACAGCATTCACCACTTAACTTCCTCCATCTCCTGGAAACAGTCATTATCTAGAACAGGGGTCAGAAATCTAAAACCCTTGAGACAAATGTAGATCATCCCTTGTTTTTGCAAATAGTTTTACTGAAACATAGCCATTCCCATTTGTTAACTATCTTAGAAGGCCTTCAATTTCAAGGCAGAGTTGAGAAATAGAATGTACATGGCTTGCAAAGCCACAGATACTTACTATCTTACCATTTACAGGAAATTTGATGCTCCTTGATCCAAAACACATATACAGATTTTCATTCCTTTCCTTCAAGATCTCTTACTTTCTTACTTCTATAGTTGTTTTTCTATCTCAGAGGTCTTCCTCACTCCTTCTTGACACTTCAGTGACTTCATGGCTTTGCATTCTTCTTTGTCAGACTTGCATGTTAAACCACTATAACCACTTTCACTAGTTCCTTAAGGGATGAGTGATGAACTTTTTCAACTTTAAACTCAGACTGGACAAAGATATCTATAGTCACATCTATCTATATCACCTCTTTTTCTCCAGGCTCTGAAAAGAACTGTTCAAAGTCATCCTTCTTCCAGAGTTTTTAATGTTACTCCCCCTGGTCTTCACTGGGACCAACACTTTATCCCACTGGTTATTTTCTACTCTTTATACATTTAGTCCTCACCTAGAACATACACTATTGCTTAAGTGAAGCCTCAGACTTTCCCATATTTAAAAAAAGCATAAAAAACCATCTTTCTGTACTACTTAATACCACTGCATAGGGGTCAGTGAGTGTTCAACTTCTTTGCCATCTCAGGGAGTGGGCCACTGTTTGGGAACTGAGGTGGCTAACTGATCTGGACTTTAGAGACTCTCAGACTCCTGGAGGCAAAGTATGATTTCCTACAACTCCCTTATCCTTGACCTTGAATACATATTTTTCACCATATGGGCAATTTCATGGCAAAATTCTCCCAAATGCAACATTTCTAACTTTGACGTGACACTTGAAGAATGTGTTATTCTGTTGCTGTGTGACATGTTCTCTCAATGTCAACTGTCAGATCTAGATGGTTCATAGTCAATATACTAATCTTAAAACATCTTAGCCCCTTGGTTTCTAACAGCATTCACCACTTAACTTCCTCCATCTCCTGGAAACAGTCATTATCTAGAACAGGGGTCAGAAATCTAAAACCCTTGAGACAAATGTAGATCATCCCTTGTTTTTGCAAATAGTTTTACTGAAACATAGCCATTCCCATTTGTTAACTATCTTAGAAGGCCTTCAATTTCAAGGCAGAGTTGAGAAATAGAATGTACATGGCTTGCAAAGCCACAGATACTTACTATCTTACCATTTACAGGAAATTTGATGCTCCTTGATCCAAAACACATATACAGATTTTCATTCCTTTCCTTCAAGATCTCTTACTTTCTTACTTCTATAGTTGTTTTTCTATCTCAGAGGTCTTCCTCACTCCTTCTTGACACTTCAGTGACTTCATGGCTTTGCATTCTTCTTTGTCAGACTTGCATGTTAAACCACTATAACCACTTTCACTAGTTCCTTAAGGGATGAGTGATGAACTTTTTCAACTTTAAACTCAGACTGGACAAAGATATCTATAGTCACATCTATCTATATCACCTCTTTTTCTCCAGGCTCTGAAAAGAACTGTTCAAAGTCATCCTTCTTCCAGAGTTTTTAATGTTACTCCCCCTGGTCTTCACTGGGACCAACACTTTATCCCACTGGTTATTTTCTACTCTTTATACATTTAGTCCTCACCTAGAACATACACTATTGCTTAAGTGAAGCCTCAGACTTTCCCATATTTAAAAAAAGCATAAAAAACCATCTTTCTGTACTACTTAATACCACTGCATAGGGGTCAGTGAGTGTTCAACTTCTTTGCCATCTCAGGGAGTGGGCCACTGTTTGGGAACTGAGGTGGCTAACTGATCTGGACTTTAGAGACTCTCAGACTCCTGGAGGCAAAGTATGATTTCCTACAACTCCCTTATCCTTGACCTTGAATACATATTTTTCACCATATGGGCAATTTCATGGCAAAATTCTCCCAAATGCAACATTTCTAACTTTGACGTGACATTTGGAAGGTAACACAAAACTTAAAATATCCTGGAGAATCTGCTAATTGACCTTTTACAGAGAGCATATATCATAATTGTGACTTTAACAAGTGGGACTGAAAGAAAGGAACAATTTCTAGAAGTGGCTATTTTTTTATTCATGATTTTCTCTTTAAAGCTTTCTTGAATATGACCTGATATGTTTTCTAAATATAAAAGCTTAAAATTTAAATATATTGCTACTAAATCAATGTTCATAAAAATATTCTAAGCACAGATTATTATTATTATTATTTTTGTGTGTGAAAAACAAAGTTGTATCTTAGGCCTTTTCACAGTATGACCTGGAATGTCTAAATTCTGAACTTCAAGTTTTCCATCCCAAGAGCACATGGTCACTAAGAGCCCACCTGGTTGCAAGATTCTACACAAAAGAAAGAGACAAAAATGCAAATACTTTCATTTAAAATCACACAAATTTTAACAGTGTAAAATGTATTAGGATGCTAGGACATCTCACAAGTATTTACTCTTACATATTTATTTCACAAGCAGAAATTATAGCTGTGTCTTACATAAAGAAACTCTGAAGTTACAAAGCAAATGAATTAAGAAGGCATTTGAAAAAGGACTGTTTTATAAAAGGAATTGCTGAATGAATTACATAAAATAGAGATTCCTCTCTTTGGGACAAAGTATTTTAAACTTCAGACAAGTCAATATGTAAGTACAATTGATGGTGATGGCCTTCTCTTTTCTTTGCGGACAAAGATACACTTTATCCCACTGGTTATTTTCTACTCTTTATACATTTAGTCCTCACCTAGAACATACACTATTGCTGAATTGAAGCCTCAGACTTTCCCATATTTAAAAAGCATAAAAACCATCTTTCTGTACTACTTAATACCACTGCATAGGGGTCAGTGAGTGTTCAACTTCTTTGCCATCTCAGGGAGTGGGCCACTGTTTGGGAACTGAGGTGGCTAACTGATCTGGACTTTAGAGACTCTCAGACTCCTGGAGGCAAAGTATGATTTCCTACAACTCCCTTATCCTTGACCTTGAATACATATTTTTCACCATATGGGCAATTTCATGGCAAAATTCTCCCAAATGCAACATTTCTAACTTTGACGTGACATTTGGAAGGTAACACAAAACTTAAAATATCCTGGAGAATCTGCTAATTGACCTTTTACAGAGAGCATATATCATAATTGTGACTTTAACAAGTGGGACTGAAAGAAAGGAACAATTTCTAGAAGTGGCTATTTTTTTATTCATGATTTTCTCTTTAAAGCTTTCTTGAATATGACCTGATATGTTTTCTAAATATAAAAGCTTAAAATTTAAATATATTGCTACTAAATCAATGTTCATAAAAATATTCTAAGCACAGATTATTATTATTATTATTTTTGTGTGTGAAAAACAAAGTTGTATCTTAGGCCTTTTCACAGTATGACCTGGAATGTCTAAATTCTGAACTTCAAGTTTTCCATCCCAAGAGCACATGGTCACTAAGAGCCCACCTGGTTGCAAGATTCTACACAAAAGAAAGAGACAAAAATGCAAATACTTTCATTTAAAATCACACAAATTTTAACAGTGTAAAATGTATTAGGATGCTAGGACATCTCACAAGTATTTACTCTTACATATTTATTTCACAAGCAGAAATTATAGCTGTGTCTTACATAAAGAAACTCTGAAGTTACAAAGCAAATGAATTAAGAAGGCATTTGAAAAAGGACTGTTTTATAAAAGGAATTGCTGAATGAATTACATAAAATAGAGATTCCTCTCTTTGGGACAAAGTATTTTAAACTTCAGACAAGTCAATATGTAAGTACAATTGATGGTGATGGCCTTCTTTTTTTTCTCTGTGTACATGTCCACTGTAGAACTTACAATGTTCTTTACTGACTGGTTTACAAGGACCCAAGGGAAAGCCTATGATGACCAACTTTGCAACTGCAGCATCTCATTGTAGGTGAGATACACAATGGATGTTTACAGAAAGAATAAAAGCATGATAGCTGTATAAATCAAAGCACACTGTAGGTTCATTAATCTGTTACTACTCATTGATCAAAAGTGATTTTAGGGGTGGGTAGGTTGGAGGGAATATTTGAGATCTTTTGGGGATGAAATTAAAAGAAGGTAAAACCAAATTGCCAGATGGTACTTTAAGCTAAGCCCAGTTTTTTGTTGTTGTTTTTTTTTAGTATTTTATTTATTTGGCTATGCCGGGACTTAGTTGCAGCATGTAGGATCTAGTTTCCTGACCAGGGATCAAACCCAGGTCCCCTGCATTTGGACCACGGAGCCTTAGCCACTGGGCCACCAGGGAAGTCCCTAAGCCAAGTTTTTAAACTGCCAGAGGCTAAAGCTGCCATTTGCAAACATTTAATCCACAACCTAAATGCAACTGGTTAATAATTTTGATAACTCACTTTCAGAAAAACCAGCTGCAAGGTCCAATTTCCTTGAAGCCCAAAGCAAAGAGCCACACAAAGAGAGAGCTCTCTTTTTCATCATAGCCTACAAAATTCCATATTAAAAGGACATTATGATATTTAGAGAGGAATTCTGGTAGATAAACCTGCTCAGAATGGTTGTTGTTGTTCTTGACTGTGGATACTTTCAATTGGGGAGATTATACAATAGCCAATGTTCTACCACCGGATGAAACTGCTGGGGAAACAAGCAGAGCAAACTAGAAACTCCATCAGGAGACTGGAAAATATATAATCCAGACAGTAACTACAATTAGCACCAAACTGCGCTTTTCTTGCTAGTCTCAAGGAAAGAATATTTAACTTTTGAGTCTCTGACCTTTCTTTTTAGAAAGGGAGAAAAATAAGTGTTCACATACTTAGAAGAAAACTGGTTCTAAAACTTTTAACTACTTTCAATTAAAGTAAAAATAAAAGTAGAATAAAAGGCAACTTAGTGTTTAAGGGTGAGAAAGGATGTCCCATTTTCATTTAACCAACTGTTTACATGTTTCACACAACACTCAGGCTCTTAACCAAATGTGCTCTCTTCTCTCACCTGAGAAAATCTTTTAACGATTGATTTGGGTTAATTTGGGATATTTTAAGTTTCTACCCTGTGAAGTTGAGTGTGAACTTGTCCCTACAGAAAACAGTCCATTTGTTTTTTAAGTATGTCTCATTAAACCCAATGAGATAGAACACGGAGAACAGTGGTCTCAACATGCCCATCTTGTCATGTTCTAAATTACAAAAAAATCAGCCGTGGTAAATGCAAGTGCCAGGATAATCTGTTGCCACAGGTCGACTTTCATTCTCTGTCTGTAATTGTTTACTCTTTCATTCCTTGTGCATGATTTTAACACCCCACTTTGTGTAATTATGTCACTCTGTTACCCAGACAGTTATTCTAAACTTTCTCTACTTTTTACTATGCCCTATTCACTCCTAACTGGACCCACTACCTTCAGACAGGCAACTTGGGAGTCCAAATGCTGAAGGGACAGCTTGCCTTTTTGTAAACCCTCTGCAGGACCAGATTTCTACATAATTACTGCAAAGAGAACTACAGGACACCTACCTCTTTCTCAGCCCCAGTGTAGATGTCAGGGGACTCCCTCTTCCCATTTGGACTGTGAAAGTAGGGAACTTGTGAGAATTTTTTTAAAAAATTAAGAAATTCTGGGAGACATAAATGGTTGGAAATTAATTTAAAAAGCTAGGGAATATTGGTGCTGACTCTATAAAGCAAGTCGTGCCTCACCACTCCATAAAAACTGTTCAGAGATTGCTGGCGATCTTTTCATTGCTAATTTTGGGTGCTTTTCTTTCTAAACTTATCATAGTATGATAAAATTTCCTAAATATTTTCCCTCTTTCCTAAAATCTTCTCATTCCTTGACACTATACCATTTGTTTCTTCTACCTCTCACACTGATGGATATTTTCTTTCTCTTTGGTTCTTTTTGGCAATCTTCTTTCATTACTTGTATGATTTTTGCTGGGAAACACCAGCTGTACACCACCATTATTATCAGGGATACAGAGACTCCATGACCTGTTTTCCTAGTTTCTTCTCTGTCAGTACCAGACCTATATTTCCACTGCCCAAATTTTCTGAATGTTTCACGTGTACATAAACTCCATCTTTGACTTTACCCACAAAGCTTTCCTACTGATTTTTGTGTCTCGCAGTTTAATAACATCAGCCTGATTTGAGGCCCCTTTAAATATTTAAGTAGCTGCATCCTTCATATCTATCTCCAAATACATAGTTCCTCTACTCTCCATTCTTATAATCTCTCACTTGGAATCATTAAACCCAATGAGATAGAACACGGAGAACAGTGGTCTCAACATGCCCATCTTGTCATGTTCTAAATTACAAAAAAATCAGCCGTGGTAAATGCAAGTGCCAGGATAATCTGTTGCCACAGGTCGACTTTCATTCTCTGTCTGTAATTGTTTACTCTTTCATTCCTTGTGCATGATTTTAACACCCCACTTTGTGTAATTATGTCACTCTGTTACCCAGACAGTTATTCTAAACTTTCTCTACTTTTTACTATGCCCTATTCACTCCTAACTGGACCCACTACCTTCAGACAGGCAACTTGGGAGTCCAAATGCTGAAGGGACAGCTTGCCTTTTTGTAAACCCTCTGCAGGACCAGATTTCTACATAATTACTGCAAAGAGAACTACAGGACACCTACCTCTTTCTCAGCCCCAGTGTAGATGTCAGGGGACTCCCTCTTCCCATTTGGACTGTGAAAGTAGGGAACTTGTGAGAATTTTTTTAAAAAATTAAGAAATTCTGGGAGACATAAATGGTTGGAAATTAATTTAAAAAGCTAGGGAATATTGGTGCTGACTCTATAAAGCAAGTCGTGCCTCACCACTCCATAAAAACTGTTCAGAGATTGCTGGCGATCTTTTCATTGCTAATTTTGGGTGCTTTTCTTTCTAAACTTATCATAGTATGATAAAATTTCCTAAATATTTTCCCTCTTTCCTAAAATCTTCTCATTCCTTGACACTATACCATTTGTTTCTTCTACCTCTCACACTGATGGATATTTTCTTTCTCTTTGGTTCTTTTTGGCAATCTTCTTTCATTACTTGTATGATTTTTGCTGGGAAACACCAGCTGTACACCACCATTATTATCAGGGATACAGAGACTCCATGACCTGTTTTCCTAGTTTCTTCTCTGTCAGTACCAGACCTATATTTCCACTGCCCAAATTTTCTGAATGTTTCACGTGTACATAAACTCCATCTTTGACTTTACCCACAAAGCTTTCCTACTGATTTTTGTGTCTCGCAGTTTAATAACATCAGCCTGATTTGAGGCCCCTTTAAATATTTAAGTAGCTGCATCCTTCATATCTATCTCCAAATACATAGTTCCTCTACTCTCCATTCTTATAATCTCTCACTTGGACTTTAACTTGCATTTGCCACCACTCCCCTGAACTCTTCCAATACTCTTACACAGAGCCTTCCTGCTTCTAGACTCCTTCCACTCCATCTTCTACATTGTCATAAGTCTAACCTGATCAGAACTCTCTTCTGTTTAAATGCTATAAAAGCTTTCTATTGCTTATAGGATGAAGACCGATCAATTGTGGCATGACTTAGCTCTTTCTTGCCCATCTCTTGTGCTATGTCTCCACAGATGGCCAAGCTGTCCATACAAGCTGAGGATTCAGAATATGACATGTTCTTATGTTTTTCCTCATAATGTCTTTTTCTGTCTGTACTATTACTTTTCATTCTTATTTTCCTAGACATTTGCTTAAAAACCTATATTTGGCATCACCTCCTTTGTGAAACTCAGATCTCAGCAGAACTGGATGTATCACTCTGCTAACAGTGGATCACAAACTGCTACCATTATTACTGCCCCTCCTACCATTCCTTTTAACAGTTTGTGATATGGTTGCCTTTCCTTACTGCACTGGGACCTTCTCAAGGTAGAGATTCGTATCTTGTACACCTTTTATTCCCAATGATTTCCATGTTACATAATAGATGTGTTCAATAAATTGTTGTTGTTTAGTTGCCACTACTTGTGTCCAACTCTTTTGTGACCCCATGGACTGTAGCCCACCAGGCTGCTCTGTCCGTGGAATTCTCCAGGCAAGAATACTGGAGTGGGTTGCCATTTCCATCTCCAGAGGAACTTCCAACTCAGGGATACAACCTGTGTCTCCTGCACTGACAGGCAGATTCTTAACCACTGAGC